>BMAV01000289.1:941500-956457 GCA_019973955.1 Trichonephila inaurata madagascariensis
TTTCATTTGATGTTATTGTATGCATATATTAGTTTGTGTATTGCACATACCTAACTTTTATTATGTATTAATGTATTATTTCGAGGCTAAATATATTTTTATGTTTATTAAGCATTGGTTATTAGAAAATGAAATTAATACTTTTATTTTTTAAAAAGATTAAGTTTTAAAACCATCAAAGGTGGATTTTTTTTAATGACTTTTGTAGCAAAAAAAGGTTTCAGGTGCACCATTAACAACAAATCTTAATTCTTTTTGATTTTATTTAGTTCATATGAATGATAATAATAATAAAATAATACAATAAATAATGAAATATAATGTATATAATAATGAATAATGTAATAATGAAAGATTTAGTTTTAAATACTGCTTCTGATTTATTCTGTCAAACCTTGGTAACTATTTGATTAGGTTTTTACAGAATAGACTGGAATATTTAATTTTCTTATGTGTATTAAATTATTCAGATTCATGCTCCAAATTTTTCTGATATTTTCTTGTAAAATTAATGTATTTGTATGTTATATTTTTTTTTCCTCCATTTTTTTAAATGAATGCTGTTTTAAAGAATAGAGTTTATATTCAGCATTATATTTTACTACAAAATAAAATAGCATTGTTAAATTTATGTAACTAACATGTTCTATTTGTTGCTTTATTTTGTTTAAATATTTTATACTTAAAAACTTTTGTGTAGTTTATCTAGCAAAAAGATACTAATATTGAATTTTCATTATTGACTGTTCAGCTTGAGTTAAATGGTAGTAAGCTTGTGCTCTACTACAAAACATTGAAGACCTTTTGTTAAATTTTCTTGACTATCTTGTTAATATTTCTGTTATTTTGAAAGTATTAATCTGGTGTACACATACAGAGGCACTGAACTTTTAGATTTGTGGAACGACTCAATTTTTAAAATTATTTGTCTAATGCCTTATATTAAAATGCAATACAAATAGCAATAATAATGCTCTGATGAATTTTTATTTTATTCCTTAAAATGTTTTTATATTTTAATGTTGTATTGAAAAACCTAATGCTATTTGTCTTTGTTCATGCCAATATATAAGGCAGACTCTAATAAATTGCAAAAATGGGACTTCAGTCGATGCCTTTTTAGACATTCATTTACTTTCATGTTTTTGATAGAAATTAAGAAAGTACTTTTTAATTAGTACTTTTTTGAAAGCCAAAATCCATTCAAATTCTTCATAAGTAATTTTTTCCCTACTTCAGAGTTATTATTTTGATCATCAAATAAATCTATTCATTCAAAAGTAAACTTTAAAAAAAATTAAAATTTTACTATACACATTAATTTTATTATTAAAATATATATGTGAAATCAAACTGGAATAGCCTGAAATATTTTAAATTCATTGTGAATTATTTTTAGTTATGCTTAAAATTTTTGTGTGTCTCCATTTGACTCTCTTTGCAGAGGGGTCCAATGCACCTTAAATCCATCAAGGCTCAATGTCCTCTCATTGGTAAAGTGTTGTAGTTAGGAGAGGGTGATGCCAACTCAGGTGTCATCCTCGTCACTTAGTCGAGGCTCTAAATTACGAGGTCCATCATTAGTAGCACTCATTCGTCTTATGAATTATCATTATCATGTCTCTCTTTGTGTTTTATGTCATCCTATAAACTGAGAACTTTGTTTTTACTTTTCCTGAATATAATGAATGGAATAAATTGGATAGTTTGGAGTATACTTTCATTTTTAAAAAGTTATTTTATGGTACGATACCACATTGCTGATGTTAATTAAAGATATTTTATTATAATCTAAAGTGGTAAAACTTGAGTTATTCACTTTGTTTTGAATCATTTGGAAATGTAAAACTTATGAAGGGGCAAACAGCTGGAAATAGAACTGGCCATGAGCTTGCAACCCTGATCACTTGTCTATAGAAGGCTCTGAGGGATGTGGAATATCAGAAGCTGTTACCTTTTGTATACTATTAATGGTTGCAATTGCGAGGATTTATTGTAAACATCTGTTTTGGTTGTTTATTAATATCACATTTAGGAACAACATGAGAACTATTAAGGATGAACCTCATATCTTTGAACTGCAGTCAGGTAAAGACGAAATATCTGAACTGCATGAAAAACCTCGGAAAGATATTTTAAACAAATGATGTTTTTCTTTCGCGTATTTTTGTTTATACACATCATTTCTACCAATGCATTGCCATTTGAGAAAGTTTTAGTAAGCTGTATGACTCATCAAAGTTTATCTCATGATTTAAATTGAAAAAAATCTTTAAAAAATTAAAAATTATAATCTTATTATAAAACTGTTTAGGACAAAATTGCCCAATTTTATTTATAGTAATTTAAATAAAGACATCCTAAATTGTTTAAATTAAATTATTCTTTTTATATATGTAATATACTTTTATTAATAAATACAATATAAATATTAAGTTTCATGAATTTTCTCAGCATTTAAATACCTCCCTTCTCAAATTATAGATGTTAATACTATAACTGGAATATAATATACATCACCAAATTTTTTAATATAGAAAATTACAAAAATATTCTTAATATTATTCCTATAGTTTTAACCCATAATTTTAGTTTATAGTTATTTTAGCAAAAAAGTTTTTTTTTATACTTGCTGATAAAATGATGCTAATCGGCCTTTATTTTTCAAGCTTTGAACTTGTATTTAGATAATTTAATCTGGTATTAACTGACTTATTGCTCTTTGATTTGAATCTGATATAAGCATTTTTCAATGATTTTTTAGATGCGTAATTTTTTTTTTATTAATAATGGATTTAGAATTTCTATCCATTATGTTTAATATGATTTTGCTTAGTATTATAAACAGAAAGGGGTAAGTTTAGTTAACCATAAAACTAACTAAACCCCACTTTATTATAAGGCAGTCCTCAATCTACAATGTTTATAATACCTTGGCATCCATCTTTTAACAATTTCTACCACTTCAATTATTTCAATATTTAGCTTACACATCATTATTGTCTCAAGCAGTGTATTTTAAAAAATTAGATATACATATTTGTGATTTCTTTGATTTATGACAGCCGACTAACAGGACATAAATCGACCTGGTAATTAGTAGGATTTATATTTTTCAACTCTATTTTGATTCATATGATTACAAGAATTAAAAAATATGCACATAAAATTTTTGTATGCAATTTAGCAAAATGCATAATACATATTTTACTGTAGGTACTGTAAGCAAAATTATAACCTGAAATTATGTAAACAGTAAAAATAAATGGTTTTCTTTTCTGGTCTTTGAATGTGGTTGTAAGTTAGAACAAATGCACACACACATTAATACCGGCATGTGTGCTCATTCCAGCATATTTTGCTGTCTGGTGTATTATTTACTCATAACATTACACCCTTTTCTGCTTTTACCTATTTTTAAAAAATCTTTTTATAAAAAAATATAAATGCTATAGAGTTATCCTTTTGAAAAAGGAAAAGGAGTATGGTATTAAAAAAATTTTCTGGAAATATTTTACAATATTTAAGAATACAAAATATTTTTTTTCAACCTAGTTAAACCTTTTACTATTTGTGTAATTTATAGGGTAAAAGTTATTCCTAGGATTTATGAAACATACTTTTTCCTTTTGCATTTCAACCAGATCTCATTATTTTAGTTGGTATGTTGTCTCCACATTAATGTTTCTGAAATTAGAAACCTGTTAAGATATTTAAAGCTACTGCCTTATTGTAATTTTAATAGGTTTCTGAAAAATCCTTTAAATAATTTTAGATGCTGTATAATTCGTCTGAAAGACATATTTGTACAGATGCTATTTTTTTTTTTGGAAAGGTTATTTAGGAAACATGTTCCACAAATTCAGATCTAAAATGTAGTTTAAGAGAAAGGAAAATAACATTAGTTATTATGTTTTTGTTCATTCTTATATGTAAGTTTGTGTCCAATTTTTAACTGATTAGTTTTGACTCTGAAATCAATATGTACTGTTTTATATCTAATTCAGAACTGTCTAATTGAGAAGCAAAATATTTATAAACTTTGTATTTGTTCACTAATTTATTCTAATATTCAAATTCAGTCTATACTTTTTCCCAAACAGTTGCTGTGTAGAGGGCGATGCACATTAAATCTGTCGAGGCTCAAACGTCCTCCTGTTGGTGTGGTGTGGAAGTTAGGAGAGGGAGATGCCAGCTCAGGTGTCATCCTCGTCACTTGACCATGCTTCGGAATTACGAAGTCCATCGCCAAAAGCTCTTTGAGTAGCTGAATAGTGTGGCATTAATATTCACTCACTCACTCCAAACAGTTGCTGTTTTTTTATTAAAATGTATTTTCTTATGATCTCCTTATCTTGAAGCATGTGTTGATATGTATGAAGTATATTTGAATACATATGTACAATTTTTAATTTTATAGCTGCATATAGAAACATATTTCAAGCACCTGTTGGTCCACCACCACCTGGAGGAGTTCCAGTGTTTCCAATGGCACCAGGTAAGGTTATTTCTTTCATTATGTTTTCTCATAATGTGTTCCCTCTTTAATCCTCTAAATTTTTCATGAAAATTGGAGAGTAATTCATAAAACAAAAGTAAAAGCTTCCAATGATACTGATGTTTATTAAAATTAAGGTAGTTAATTTATAATTAACATAATGTATGTGTTATATGTATAGTTATATATTAATTATTTACCATCGTTTTTTTTATTTTTGATAAAAGTTTAATGATTTATGATTATTTATATTGTTACATATGTGATAAACATATTGCAAAATCGGAGAAAATAGTTATTGATAAATGGAGTGTAAAATTGACAAAATAAGATTTTCGTATTTAAAATATCAGTTATCTGTGTTTCTGTCTCACTCACTCATGCACAAATAGTAACATTTTTTAGCTGCTGTCTAATTTGAATACCAACTAGATGAATAATAATTTCTAAAATTGAATTTAAAATGTGTGCTATATAATTTATTTGCCCAGTGGGTAAACAAGTTCTGTCTACAATCATTAGTATATCACAATAGTTATTCTGTGTATGAGCCTCACATAAAACATTTTTAGTTATATTCAACAAGTGTGTGTAATTTATTAGGATATTATTGGCTTAGTATTAAATCGTAGCTGTGTAAATGATTATTGAAAATGAACTTCATAATTTTGAATCAGAATTAGAGGCCTTAACCTGTGTTGACATCTCATTGGTAATTTTCAAACCAACTAATGTGAAAGCTAAAAGGTCAGCAATTTTAATTGTAAATGATTAATGAATATATTAAAAGCGTGATATTTATGCCATTTTTTTTTTCTTTCTTAATTATTGCAACACTTGATATAATTCTAGGTATGGACTAGAGTAGGGCATATTGATTCTACAAAATTCTTATACCTAGTCTTAGTTTAATTTGTATAGTGATCAATATTTCTTAAGAACTTATATTTTGATAGATCTTTCCATTTCGTTTCCCAAATTTTTAATGAGCTATAAATTATGTGATTGGGTTATTCTTTGTATCAGTTGAAACTTGTAATCAAATTTCTCAAAGCTTTTACAGATCACTCAAATTGTGACATGTTGCTTGTCCTACTGAAAGTGATCTTCAGTTTTTTTTAAATGATTGTAACTTGTCTATATTGTTTGTGACAATATTAAACTAGGTTTTTCTTTTGAGCACATATTCATTGGAACCAGGTATTGTTAACAAGAACATTTCTATTATTTCATTGCCATCATGGAGGATTGCCAGTTTCTAAAATAAATTAATAGAATCCTATTGCTTGTGTTGTGTTTGATTCTGCATTCCGATAATTTAGACTATTCAGATCCACCCCTTTTTTTTCCAACTTGATTTTCATAAGTATATTTATCAAAAGCTTGTAATTAACATTTTTTTATTTAATGTAGTGGTCACATTCTATTATTTTTGAAGAGTTAAAAGCAATTTCCATAAAATAAATTCTTTTCGTTTATGTCTGGATTAGAGTTTTTTTTAAAAAATTTTCCATGGTAAGTATACATGACAACAGATATCATAATAGAATATGAAAAAGAGAATGAAATTAGAAAAAGGAATCCATCAACTTGTGTCGGGCCAACCAGTAATGCTTCCAAGGGAAACCAGAGGAAGAGCAGAGCAGGAAGGTAAATAGAACTCGTCCATTTCTACCTGAGTTACAGAGGAGACAGAAAGGGTCAGGAGCCGCCAAATTGATTTTTTAAACATGTTTGTGGAGACAGTTGTGGCCTGAGTATAACCGTAGTCAAGCCATCGATTTATCTATGCCACTCAGGAATATTATTGAAAAGATCAAACCAGGACTTACGTCCACTTTCAGTAATCTCCTGCAAGGTGGAGCTTGTGGGGGAAACTAATCCACATACTTAGCCAAAGAACGCAACCAAGTCGGACAAGCATAGTAAAATTTATTGAATTAACACAAACATATATACAAAACAGTAAAATTAAAAGTGGTAATTATCAAACTCACACCCAGCAGAGCAACATATATAAAAACAATTAAGATAAAAAATAGTGGTGTCTATTTACAATAGCGGAGTCTATTTACAATGTGGTGGCGCCACTTGCAAGTAATAAGCAATAGTGATGGCACCACAAGCTCTTTAACGTTTTTTAAATTATTGTCTTGATGGTATGGAAGGGCAATTCCTGGCTATTCAGCTGTAAAACAAATGTCCATTTCTTAGTCAGTTTGTCTGCAATTTCGTTCTCTTTGATGCTGCAGTGCAAAGGTATCCACTGCAGGACAATTATTTTCCAGTGATCTGATAAACATGTCAGGAGGTTGATAGTCATCAATATCATTGGATTGAGAGTTTATAGCTAGAAGAGCTGCTCCAGAATCTGAGAGAATCATTAGAGAAATACTCTGATTGGCTCAATAGTTGAATGAGGGCCAAGTGGATAGCAAAGATTTTACCATTAAAGCTGGGCAAATGAGCTCTACGAAAGGAGAATATAATTAAAATATCTCACAAAAGACTCCACACCTGCATTAACTTAATTGACAGTTGTAGAGCCATTCATGTAGATTCTGAGTCAGCTCTGGTCGGGTAATAGATTATTTATAGTTTCATATGCTACAGATCTTAGGACTTTATCATTGTCCTCAGCTTTAAACACATCTTGACTCAAGCGCAGGCAAACGGAAAACGCTTTGTGGGGTAATGAAAACTGATGAGGTCCAAAATCTAAGTCAGGCCGAGATATCAAGTCAGTAACCCCCTGTGCAAGGCCTTTTTTAGTCTTTAAATTACATTCATTCTCACTAACGATGTTATCCCACATGCTCAGATCAGGTGTTTTAATAATTTTCTCTTATAACAGCAGAGCTTGCTCCTTTGTAACAAGACCGAGGGTCTTGCAATTAGTACACAGCAACATAAAAACAATTTAAGTTTACTTCACTGCACCAATAATGATATGCAAGGCCTGGTTATGAAGTTTTTCGAGTGAACCAATAATTCTCTTAAAGGCAGCAACTAGTGGCTCACAGCAGTAGGTCGAAACAGGCAAGACATAAGCATTATAAGTTTGGTTTAGGTTAGGTTTGGAGCACCCTCATTTTGAACCCGTGAGAATTTTGAAATTCTGTATTAGAGTAATTTAGAAAAGAAATCACATTTTAATAATAATTTTAATCTGAATATTTGTCTGAAGATAAATTTGTTCATAACTTTTTAAAATCGAAATACAGTTTAGTTGGTAAAATCACCAAATAAAGGATCCTCTTATTCTATATTTAAAATTATAAAAGTATGTTTTAATGTTAATGTATCTAATTAATATTCCATTGTTCATGAATTTATATAACTGAAAAAGTAATGTATTATTTTATTTTTATATAAATTTCAGGATACTATCCTCCATCATCGCAGACAGTTGTTAATGCTACTACTGGCGCTCGAGGTATGGATATGTGAATTACATAATTTTGTAATAAGTTTGTTAATCAGTGTCTGGTTTTGTGAAATTTTATGCATTTATTTTGCTTTCTCGATGTAAATTTATGTTACTTGTAAAATAATAAAAATCGAAGTGGCTTAGCATGAAATTTCACTACTCCTTTAATGGATCAACTTTTACTTCACACAATCTTATTTAATAAAAATTGCTGCATTGAGCATAATATAATTGCATAGCTAGCTGTATGGCCCGGCATTACATGGGCTTTCTCTACTTTTATATAAATTTTACCTTCCCTTCACTAAATCACCACTTCCATTATTCATTTTCGAAATTCCTTTGACTTTTCTTTGTTTCTTTCACCTCTGCTTAGCCCAGAGTTGCACTGGTTTTTACCAAGTGTATAAATTAATCCCCATGGAAATTTCCTGTTTCCCTCAGGACGATAGCATTTCTGTGTGTGTGTATACACAATGGGAGTGATTTCTATAGCTATGTCATTAAAATTCTCTTTTTCAAAATCATTTAACTTCTTTTCATTGTGAGACAGGTTTCTTTTCCCACCATTGAACCCAGTGTTGCACACACATAATCGAATGTGTAACATATTGCCATGGAAACTAACATTCATTATTTTAACAATAACTTCCTTCTTAGGTTTTGAAATAATAAAACTGATTAAAAAGTTCATTTAGCAATTAATTGTGACATACTGTTTGCTTAAGAAGTGGCAGTAAAAGAAAAAATCTTGTTTATTGAGAAATACTTATTAAATATTTTATAAAATTATTAAATTAATATATAATATAAGATATATATTATTTTTATTATAGTAATTGTAAATATTTTTTCTATAAATAATTATGATATATTTTATATATTATATTATATATAATTTTTTATTTATAACATATTGTATATCATATAAAACTTTTTGTAAATCATTTTTATATAAAATATCATTTAATATTTATTATAACATATTTTTACAAAAATACTATTTATTAAAAATTATATTTATAAAGTATAATATAAATATTTATATAATTAACAATAATTATTTTATTTTTTAAAATGCAAAAGAATTATCTAAAGTATGATTTAATATTCAATAAACCTCTTTTAAATAAATTCATTTAATTGGGCTTTCTCTACTTTTGTTTAAATTTTCCCTTCCCTTCACAAAATCACCACTTCGATTATTTTTTTTTCAAAGTCTCCTCGTCACTTGACAATGGTTCAAAAATTTTGAGGTGCATTGCTAAAGGCTCTCGAGTTGGTGAACAGTGTGACTTTAAAATTCACTCACTCACTTTGCAATTTCTTCGCCCCTGGAAATTAAAATGTACCTTTTTTTAAGAATAGTTGTATAGTGAAGAAAGAAAGAAAAGTAGAAATTTTTAAATTTAAAAAATTCCAAAACTATTAATTGTTGAATTAAAATTGTGAGCATTTTTTTAAATGTTGAACACACAGGAAAAAAGTTTCATGCAATTATTTTTATAAATGAAGTTATCAAATGTTTGATTTAAATTTTGAGTATTTTTTAAAAATTAGTAAAAAAAAGGTTTTCAGCATTTTATTTTTTAAATCACTGATTCTAAAAGATCAAAGTATGAACTTTGATCGTTTTCATTTAAACGCATCGATTTGGATTGATTTTAGAAAAAATTATAAAATATTCAAAGTTTCGTTGTTTTGTTAAAAAACACACACACACCACACATACAGAATTGTGGCAATTAAAAATATATAAGAATAAAAAGGCAAAAAAAGCTAGAAATTTATTTACATTCACTGTATAAAATCAATCAAAAAGAATATATACTATGTGATAAAAATATATTTCAGAATTTTTAAGGTTTTTATTCCACTGTTCTTCAATAAATCATTCTTTAAGAATGAAGAAAACTATCAGTTGTTATAAAAAAATAAAAACTTGCATTATTTAAAGCGTTTATCTTTAATCTAATGAATTGAATATACATAGCAAATAACTTAAGTGGTGACAGAGCATAAAACAGGGAATTTCCTGTAATCTTTCATCACTCAATGGTAGCCACTCCATTTCCCAGTTGTAAACTGAAACTGAGAAAAGATTAATCTTCGCCTATTTTGTTGCGCATGCACAAAAGATTCAGCCATTGTATTAACTAAAATCAAGTTTTTTTTATTTAAGTTATTATTTTTTTTGAAGGCTTGCTTTTTAAGTTAATGCTTTCAAACTTCACACATTAATTGCAAACAATGGTAATTTTTAAACAAAAAATATAAGAGAAATACTGTTTTATAACACTATTGTAAAAAGGCTAATAGACAAAAAACGAAATTTTTTTTTTAAAAGTCCGTAATTTTTAAGCAATTTTTTCAATCTTTGTACAGATTATGGATAATATTGTTTTACACACGGAAAAAAAAGTTTCTTGAGTTAATTAAAATTTTGAGTATTTTTTGAAAAATAGTAAAAAATAAACTTTTTGACATTTTATTTTTTAAATGAGTGATTCTGAAAGAGAAAAGCATGAAATTTTTTAGTGTAGAATTTCGATTCATTAACGTGAAAGAAAATTAAAAGGGAACGATTAAGAAATCATTTTCATGAAAACGTTTCAATTTTGACTCATTTTAGAAAAAATAGAAAATATTTTTTTTAAAAAAAAAGTTATACCATATCATGGCAAAAAAAAAATGATCCTTCCGATTCTGTAATTATCTTTTGTCTGAGTTTGATAGCAAGAATTATATATGACTTTTTTAAAAACGTGGGGGGAAAGTCGGTACTTCACTTCGCTGAAATGGAGATGACGCTCGGCAGAGTAAAAAACCAGCAGGAGTAAAACAATTATGCGTTTTAAGGTTTTTAGCTAATTGCAGTATCGGGATATGAATGGTCAAAACAGCTTCCTGGGATCATATCCCGTCTTTTGGTCTCTTCGGCAAATTTCTGCATGGTGCGGTTTGTGAGAAGATAGACGCACTAAGCAAACAAACATAGATAGATAAATATCTTTATTTACCTCCGAATTTTAATAGTGTAGATGTTTTATATGTGATAAAGTGTGCCAATATTTGATTAGAAATAACTTGAAGCTTTGTTATACTTTTCCCCCTCTCACTTTTTTACTGCCTACTTTTTGTGGAAACACTTTTATTAGATAGCTTCTGCATATACAAGGTGTTGCCGAATTCGACCGACAAATTCAGTGGAGTGATAGTAGGTAGCATGAAGACGACAAATTACTATGAAGCATGGGGGCACAAACCACATTTAGGCGGAGTAATTCGCCAAAACAGTTGTGAAGTGTGGGATGTCGAGTGGAGTGAAAAGGGGCTTTATAAGAGGTAAGAAATATATTTATTAGACGTAAAGCACATTTACAATACGAACAGTGCATCACAGCTTGATGTCAGAGATGCAATGATAAGGATTGTCACAGGAAGTATTCGAAGTTCTGGTCGTATAGGTCATAGCAAAGCCGACATGATGGACGAATCATTGGCGGACGCGTTCAGAGAAATCCTGTGTGCTGGCGATGTCAGCTGAAGCGATGACGATCTGTGCAGTGAGATCCTCCACTATAGGTACCGGCGTCTCATACACAAGCAATTTCAGATGGCCGTAGAGGAAATCCAAGAGATGGGAGGCCTGGGGAGCGTGGAGGCCAAGCAACAGGTCCGCCGCGTCCAATCCACCTGCCGGGATATGTAGCATGGAGGTGGTTACTCACCATAATCGAAAAATGTGCTGGTGCACCATCATGCATAAACGGCTACCACTATCTCGATTTTCACTGATTAAATGTAGTTTGCGATCCCATGCTGCCTTCTATCACTTCTCTAAATGGTCTAATTCGGTAACACCCTACATATATATATTGATTTAAAATTTGTGAGAACATGATATTTTCAAAAGTATAAAATCTTATAAAACATATTGGTTCCCAAGTTCTATATTTTATCATATTTATAATGATAATATATATTAAAATTTCTCCATATATACATTGGTGTTTAAAATTAGGAACATTTTCAGATTTGTTTGATTATCTCTGGAACTGATTATAATAAAATTTGGTATGTTTAAAGGGTTTGATATAATACAAAAAATAAAATAAAAACATTCAACAGTTAAAATACGCATGCATAACCTTGTGTAACTTTCAAATCAGTTGGAAGGTATAAAAGAGAACACAATGTGCAATTGCTGAAAAGAACAAACAAACAAGCAAAAAAAAAAGGTTAATAGGGGGTAAGTTTCTGCACTTACACATACTGCCCTTGTACTTTGATTTTATGTTGGAAGTAAGGCAATTTATGAGTTTCTGTGGCAATTAATCCCATTTTTTCAGCAACTCAGTTTTCATTTCTTGGATGGTTCTCAGAGAGGGAGTGTGAGTTACATTTGCCCTCCTCATACGGTCCCAAATGCACTCTATAGGGATGAGGTCTGGAGATCTGATTAGCCTAGCCATCCAGCATTTATCCTCGTGGCCGCGGTAGCCGAGTGGTATAGGTATCGGATCGTGGCTTGCCTTGTCACAAGTTCGAGCCCAGTACCACTGAAGACCCGCCGTGTAGGGCAGCGATGCACGTTAAATCTGTCGAGAGCTGAAACGTTCTCCCGTTGGTGTGGTGTGGTAGTTTGGAGAGCGGGTGCCAGCTCAGGTGTCGTCCACGTCACTTGACCAAGGTTCAAAATTACGTGGTCCGTCGCTGAAAGCCCTCGTGTAGCTGAGCAGTGCGACGTTAATATTCAATCAATCAATCAATCAACCAGCATTCATCCTCACTTTCCAGTAATTTGTCGACCAGATGAACTATAGGTGGCTTTGTATTATCATTCATTGAATTAAATCAGGTCCAACTGCACCTATGAAAAGGTGAGCTTAGGATTCCAAGACCCAATCCCTATACCTCACAGCACTTGCAATGCCTTTTTCAAGGGCATGTTGGTGTGTGCGGCCGTCCAATGTAATGTCTGCCCGGACCATGAAGCCTCCACTGCCGTAATGGTTCGATTTTTTGGACATTGGAGGACAGGTAACAGGTCCCTGGTTATCTCCATTTTAAATTACAGCAAGAATCGCTGGTTAGGCTGCACTGGGATTCATCTCATAAGAGAACTGTCACCCATCAATTTCAGAACACACAGCAGAACTGAGAGGGACACAAACACACAGCCCTCTCTCATGAAGTCTTTTGGAAACAGTCATCCTTGAAACTCCAGTTTTCTGTTGCCACATACAACTCATGAGAGAAATGAAAAATTATAGCATCTCTGTTATGCCTCGCTATAATTGACAAATAGTGATCTTCTCTGGTTGTTGGACGACCTTGCTGAGACTTGCTCTTGACTGATCCAGTTTCTTGAAACTGTTTCCTTAATTTGAATGCGATGCTGGTTGTTAAATTGAATTCTCTACAAATCTGGATTCGGGACTGGCCTGCTTCTAGTCTACCTACAATTCATCTTCTCATTTCATCATCTGAACATTTAAAGTTACTCATTTATACTCTTTGAAATATAATTTAACCAATTGCTGCAACAAAAAAAAAACAGTGTGGTGTGCTGGTGTTTGAAATGCGAATTTTGGCATGCGCACTTATGAATCCTGTTTCTCGACTAACTCTGCACACACACACGTATTCGACGTACAAGATATGCATCTTTGTTTCGATGCAGTATTTTTACTTTTCGTTCAAATTTTTTCATAAAATCAGACAAAATATGCACATTTTCTTAATTTTGAATGCCAGTGTATTCATAAAAAATTGTTATTATATCAACACAAATTACTTGTGAAAATTCCTTCGTGTATGATCAGGTTTTTTGAAAAATGTATCTATAAAGAGACTGCATGTATATTTTCATTAGTCATGGATTTAAATTATTGAAAATTTTTTATGTTTTTATATAAATTTTAGGATACTATCCTCCATCATCACAGACAGTTGTTGTTAATGCTCCTACTGGCACTCAAGGTATTCATATGTGAATTATATAAATTTGAACTTAGTTTTTTAATTAGTGTAGTTTTGTGAAACTTTATGCATTTACTTTGGATTTCTGCAAATTTTTATATTTAAAGTTATAAAATAGTTTTATTAACACATGAAATTTACCTAAATTGCATCATTTACTTGAATTTATACCCTAAAATTTCAATTTTTACACTATACAATCTTATTTTTTATATAATCTGTTGCATTTGATAAAAAGGTAATGCATTATATGATAAAATGTGGCTTGTTTTTTTTTATTTCTCTCTCATTTTTTCGTGTCTAAGCACATGAAATATAGTTTGATGACGTTTTTTTTCTTGAGTTTCAAGATTAATGAAAACATGGTATTTTTTAGTATATAAAATCTTATTAAACATGTTAATTCATGAATTCATTTTGGTTTTATTTACTATGATAATATAATTGAACATTTCACCTTAATTTCAGTAGATTTTTAGTTTTTTTGTTTTTTTGAAAAAATGCTGTAATTTTATCAATACATTATAAAAGCAATTTTTTACAAATTAAAAATTGTACTTGAACGAAAGGAGACCTAATAATTTTAGCATATTGTGTGTGATTTAAATGAATACAGAATTTGCTGCTTATATTTTTGCAATTCATCAGTAAAAATATTAATTGTTATGCTGATACATATGTTACTTAAGCCAATAATTAAAAAAATAAATGCCTTTATAAAGTAATAAAATTATTGTTGTAAACAATTTTAAAATATTTTTTCTTTCGATTGCTTTTTAAAATTGTTAATTCATTTCATAATTTTTTCTTTATTGAGGGAACCATGAAACATAATAATGCTCAATGTAATATTTTCTTTTATTGCTCAAATGTTTCACTTTTTTAATCAGACATTTGGGATGTTTAGAACATACTAACACTTCTGAATAAATCAATGAAATATTTCTGTGTAAATAAATAGATGATTCATAATGTTATATACACTGCTGTTTGTAAAAAATGCAACACCATGAAGGAATCATCAAAATTAATGAACTTTGCAGC
>BMAV01000289.1:956857-975887 GCA_019973955.1 Trichonephila inaurata madagascariensis
TGGCTTTGTATTATCATTCATTGAATTAAATCAGGTCCAACTGCACCTATGAAAAGGTGAGCTTAGGATTCCAAGACCCAATCCCTATACCTCACAGCACTTGCAATGCCTTTTTCAAGGGCATGTTGGTGTGTGCGGCCGTCCAATGTAATGTCTGCCCGGACCATGAAGCCTCCACTGCCGTAATGGTTCGATTTTTTGGACATTGGAGGACAGGTAACAGGTCCCTGGTTATCTCCATTTTAAATTACAGCAAGAATCGCTGGTTAGGCTGCACTGGGATTCATCTCATAAGAGAACCGTCACCCATCAATTTCAGAACACACAGCAGAACTGAGAGGGACACAAACACACAGCCCTCTCTCATGAAGTCTTTTGGAAACAGTCATCCTTGAAACTCCAGTTTTCTGTTGCCACATACAACTCATGAGAGAAATGAAAAATTATAGCATCTCTGTTATGCCTCGCTATAATTGACAAATAGTGATCTTCTCTGGTTGTTGGACGACCTTGCTGAGACTTGCTCTTGACTGATCCAGTTTCTTGAAACTGTTTCCTTAATTTGAATGCGATGCTGGTTGTTAAATTGAATTCTCTACAAATCTGGATTCGGGACTGGCCTGCTTCTAGTCTACCTACAATTCATCTTCTCATTTCATCATCTGAACATTTAAAGTTACTCATTTATACTCTTTGAAATTTAATTTAACCAATTGCTGCAACAAAAAAAAAACAGTGTGGTGTGCTGGTGTTTGAAATGCGAATTTTGGCATGCGCACTTATGAATCCTGTTTCTCGACTAACTCTGCACACACACACGTATTCGACGTACAAGATATGCATCTTTGTTTCGATGCAGTATTTTTACTTTTCGTTCAAATTTTTTCATAAAATCAGACAAAATATGCACATTTTCTTAATTTTGAATGCCAGTGTATTCATAAAAAATTGTTATTATATCAACACAAATTACTTGTGAAAATTCCTTCGTGTATGATCAGGTTTTTTGAAAAATGTATCTATAAAGAGACTGCATGTATATTTTCATTAGTCATGGATTTAAATTATTGAAAATTTTTTATGTTTTTATATAAATTTTAGGATACTATCCTCCATCATCACAGACAGTTGTTGTTAATGCTCCTACTGGCACTCAAGGTATTCATATGTGAATTATATAAATTTGAACTTAGTTTTTTAATTAGTGTAGTTTTGTGAAACTTTATGCATTTACTTTGGATTTCTGCAAATTTTTATATTTAAAGTTATAAAATAGTTTTATTAACACATGAAATTTACCTAAATTGCATCATTTACTTGAATTTATACCCTAAAATTTCAATTTTTACACTATACAATCTTATTTTTTATATAATCTGTTGCATTTGATAAAAAGGTAATGCATTATATGATAAAATGTGGCTTGTTTTTTTTTATTTCTCTCTCATTTTTTCATGTCTAAGCACATGAAATATAGTTTGATGACGTTTTTTTCTTGAGTTTCAAGATTAATGAAAACATGGTATTTTTTAGTATATAAAATCTTATTAAACATGTTAATTCATGAATTCATTTTGGTTTTATTTACTATGATAATATAATTGAACATTTCACCTTAATTTCAGTAGATTTTTAGTTTTTTTGTTTTTTTGAAAAAATGCTGTAATTTTATCAATACATTATAAAAGCAATTTTTTACAAATTAAAAATTGTACTTGAACGAAAGGAGACCTAATAATTTTAGCATATTGTGTGTGATTTAAATGAATACAGAATTTGCTGCTTATATTTTTGCAATTCATCAGTAAAAATATTAATTGTTATGCTGATACATATGTTACTTAAGCCAATAATTATAAAAATAAATGCCTTTATAAAGTAATAAAATTATTGTTATAAACAATTTTAAAATATTTTTTCTTTCGATTGCTTTTTAAAATTGTTAATTCATTTCATAATTTTTTCTTTATTGAGGGAACCATGAAACATAATAATGCTCAATGTAATATTTTCTTTTATTGCTCAAATGTTTCACTTTTTTAATCAGACATTTGGGATGTTTAGAACATACTAACACTTCTGAATAAATCAATGAAATATTTCTGTGTAAATAAATAGATGATTCATAATGTTATATACACTGCTGTTTGTAAAAAATGCAACACCATGAAGGAATCATCAAAATTAATGAACTTTGCAGCTAATATCAACTATAGGAAGTTACATAAGATTATAAAATTTCAGAGCCACCGCGCATGCATGGCATGTGCAGCGCCCTCTGAACTGATGCAGAAAGTATATAAATAGAGGGCTGTTGTGGGCCCCCCCCGCATTGAAAATAGTTAAGGATTATTTGTTTGTTGCGAATGTTTAGTGAGACCTAAGTATGCCTCCACGAGGAAATAAGGAGAAATTCCAACAACTTACTTAGTTTGAATGGGGGAGGATTATTGGCCTTTGAGAGGGAGGATTTTCCTATCACGTAATAGGATCTCATCTGCAGCGGAACAGTTCCAGTGTTGTGATTTTGGAAGCAGTGGACCGACGAGCACCGAACAACTCGAAAAACTGGTAGTGGACGACAGAAGGTGAGTTCAGCACACAACAATCGACACCTGCTCTGCATGGCAGTGAATGACCATACAGCTTCCTCCAAGCAGTTGGCAGTATGTTGGTCTACTGCTACAGGTGTACTAATGTCGGCTTCATCAATTCGTCGACGTCTATTGCACCGTGGATTATGTGCAAGGGTGCCTTTATACAGGATCCCCCTTACGGCAAACCGTCAATGACTGCATCTGCAGTGGGCTCATGAGCACAGAGCCTGGCAAGCTGATCGGCACCCAGTTGTCTTTTTAGATTAATCATGCTTCAATTTGTGGGACCATGATGCCCGCATTAATGTTAGACACTATGCCTGTGAATGTTGACTTCCAGAGTGAATTATCAAACGACATAAGTAGCCTAACACACGGAGTTATGGTTTGGGGTGTGACTTCCTATCATGGAAGATCAAATTTGCTATGAATTGAGGGTAACCTCAATAGCAACAGGTACATCTGTGAAGTGCTACAGCCCGAAGTCATTCCCTTTCTTCAGGACATCCCTGGAGCTATCTTTCAACAGGATAATGCATGCCCACATGTTGCAAAGACTGTTCGAAACTTCTGTTCTGCCCAACACATGCAACTTCTTCCTTGGCCTGTTTATTCGCTGGATATCTTGCCTTTTGACCATGTTTGGGATTGGTTGGTCGGCGTCTCGCTCGTGATCCGCGTCCTGCAGCATCAAAAGACCAACTTTTGCTGCGCATACTAGTAATATGTAATTCTCTTCCACTAGCAGACATTCAAAATTTGTTTAACTCCATGCCACGTTGTATAGCAGCACTTATTGCAGTGCATGGTGGCTACACCAAATACTGATTTTGGATATTTAATATTGTTTTCATGCTTTGAAAATTTCGTCATTTATTTGTACTAATACAAGTCGTTTGTGCATTAAATTTCATTTATTTCTGATGATTCCTTCATGGTGTTACATTTTTTTACACAGCAGTTTATAATGCAATTTAGGAGTCTCTTTTTTTACTTGATGTAAAATTATTGTCATATTAAATACATTGTGACTGTATATTAAAACAATTTTTAGGTAACTTAAATTGTTCTTTTTTTCATATAATTAAATATAAAATTTCTTATGTCATTTTAAGATTTTGCTAAAAAAATCATTAATTGTCACCACAATTTTTGAAAAATTACATAACAAATTTTAAAAGATATTTTTAAAAATTTCTTCAACTGAAACTTGGAAGATAATTATCACTTCTAACTTCAAGAAAGATGTTCTCTAAAAAAAAGGAAAATTTTTATTTACTAGGCACATTATGAAGTACTCATTTTCTCTTTACTCAAGTAGGGGCCGGCATTTTATTTTGCTGCCAATGTTTGAAGACACTTAGTATTAATCACTGATGAAAAAGAAGGAAAGCAAAGTAACTGGTGGTTAATTGCTGAAGAACATTTCCTTCTCAATACTTACACATCCTTTAAAGGTTAATTTGGATATGAGAGGTGTGCTGAAGAGTGAAAAAAGTGAATATCTGTGGGGGAAGCCTTTATTGATCCATATTTAGACATCGTTGTGCATGTATAAAAGAATGAAAATTTATCTATTGCAGTAGTTCTTAAATTGTGGCCAGTGCCTTTTTCCTCTCTTAAGACTCTGAAACCCTTCATGGAAAATCTGAAAGATGTGCCATCCTAGACCAGATAATTAAATTGCTCCAATGAAGGACAGAAAAGTGTTAAAAAAGTGTGTTCGAGTAGCAGAGGCAGTTTTCGAATTATTGAGGAACCTTTAAATCACCCTGCCATGTGTTGAGAGTCAGGGAGGAGTGTTTAAAATCTTGGGGGTCTGCTATGTTAGGCTGAAACATAAAGAAAGCCCTTATCGATCAAAGATATTGATTATTTGATGCAGCACACGATCTCTAATGAGATCTTAATCTCCTTTCTTGTTGTTGGGGGATAGCATTTGTTCTATCATTTGCCCTTTTTAAGTAAGTGTAAAATAATACCTAAAATACAGGATTGCCAGATAAAAAATTAAAATCCTAAATTAGGTGGTGCTGGAAATCGGTAAATTGTCTGTGTTAGTGAAAGAGAGAAAGAATTTTAAAAAATTAGTTGGTCTGTACCCGCCGAGTCATCGTTCCGCAAAGAACGCAGAGGCCCGGCATTAGCCCGCTTAGACGGGTCGGCAGATAGAACCTGCGAACCGGTCCCTCTCTGCTAAGTTTCGAAGAGTGGGGTGCCGATGATTGTGGCGATGATTTTTGGAGAATGAGGTATATAGATTGTGTCAGCAATCCTCAGCCCTCTATCTTGAAATGAAAATCGTTGTGTCGAAAACTTGGCTGGGAGATATGAGTGCTAATAAGAGAAGTTTTAAGTTAAAAAGCAGAGATAAAATTTTATTTTTCATCTAACATTGCTTCCATATAAGTTTTTTCTTCATCAGTTACGGCAGTTTTAATTTTGGTTACTAAGTTTAGAAGTTTGGGGCTTCTTTTAATGAGGTCTGAGATGATTGAACAAAATTCGAGAACCTGCGTTAGATCGGAAAAATTGTTATCCTTGGCAAGGAATTCTCATAAGTTTTCACAATTTTCATTATCACTTTTTGTAACGATTTGATTTGAGATGGGGGTTTTTGCTGATGACACTAGCGAAGGATAAACCTCCTCTTACATTGTTGCTAAAGGAGTTATTTTTATTTATTTCGGGGAGGGGGGAACCTTTCTTGGGTTTTGTGGAAACTTTGAGCATTTCGTATAACATGCGGTATGACCGTATGTTTCACAGTTGAGGCAAAATGGGTTTTCTTGGTGGTTTTTTATTTCACAATTGCGAGTCAAGTGATCTTTGCCACATTTTAAGCATCTCGGTTTGAGGTGGCAATTAGCGCCAGTGTGAAAAAAGTTATTGCTCCTAAAGCATCAGGTTATTCCCCTTAAGGAGAAACCCTCAACTTTAACCTGCATATAACCCAATTTCACCAGATCAAAAATGGTCTGGATATGTGCATTCCGGGTCAAATTAACTTGGAAAAATGGGAAGGGGGCTTTGGTCTTTTTAGAGATCATTTGGCTGCAGCTGTCAACTGCGTAGCCTAGTTTTTTAAGATCACTCCAAATTTCTTCGGTGGAGATGAAAATGGACAGTTCTTTGATCACATCTTTAAAAGGTTTATTTAATTTTGGTTTGATTATATAGAGAGAATTCATAATCCTTGTTCTCTAGCGCATGATTACGGCTAGGATATTCTTCGAAGTCATTTGTTGTCAAGATTGGAGAATTTTTCAGTGAGGTTTTTCATTTGCTCTCTGTAGGTTTTTATTTTTAAAGTGATGGGGAGGGGGGCTTATCAACAGTTTTCTCGGAGGAGTCAGCATTTTTAAGATTTGGCTGCTCTATGTCTTGTTCTGAGAAGCTGTTTGTTTCTAAGGGGGCAAGAGCTTTAATAGGGGAACCCATAGAGAGAGAGAGCCTAGCAGTCTTAGGGAAGATGAATTCTTCCTGGGAGTCTTTACTCCTATTTTTACGTTTCTTACTGCTTTTCTTTCTTTTTAGTTTTATTATTGTTAGCTTCTACACCTAATTTAGTTTTAATCTCAGTTTCCTCTGCTACAACAGTAGGGGGGGGGGGGGTCCTAAGCTCACTTACCAAGTCTTCCTTTTTTCTCATCATGGCTTTAGTGTTCATCCGATATAGATGCATAAAGGTGTTCCTGGGGCTGGGAGTATGGAATCTTGCATCATCTTGAACGATTTGGTGAAGGACTGAGATACCAGTGACTGTATCTCGTAAGTTTTTCACAATGTGCTCGTTTTTCAATGGGGAAATATCCATATTTAAGGATATTTCAGAATTAGAAGTCCTCACAAGGTAATCCCCGTAACCGTGAAAGCTCTGAATAGAGTGGTTTGCCGGTCGAAACGGTCGTATTTGCTGTACTTTGGGAGAGACTCGCCTGACCAATCAGAAAGCAGCTTCTTGTAGTAGTTAAAATTGTAGTGATTTGAAGGTGAATCAGAATGTGGGAGAGAGCTAGTCTCCTTATTGGTCATTCTGCTCGCCTTCCATTGGAAGGTCAAGTTGCTCATAAAATAAGAACTTAAGAAAAAATTTTAGGCTTGAAAAATAATACAAACATCAGAGATGAAATAAAGTAAATTAGAGTAAAATAAATAATGTTAATAAGTGTTGGATGGATTGGTCAGGCATAAGTTGAAGAGCAACTTAGGCCCATTATTCATAGCTAGGGATGACATGTTGTTAGAAAATATCTATTTCTGTACCTTCCACGTTTCTAAGCTGTTGACCCAGTTCTAGCAATCAAAAGTTTAGGAACCACTGGTCTATTGTGTTAATGTTGTCAAAATGGTGTTGTAATTTTTAACTATGTAATTTTTTTAAAGAAAAGTAATGGGGATAAAATAGATGTTATACTAATTTATTTTACTTTTTTATTATTAAAGAGTTTTCGTAATTTTTGTGACATGTTTTTGACAAGTTGTTCCTGAAGGTATTTTTTTAAGTATTCTGATAGTGTCGATTTCAATATTAAATTTAAAAACAAAGTCACATAGCTTACCATTTTCATACTTAAGTTTTATATTAGAAATAAAATGTTTTATTAGATTTAATTAAAAGCTTTTCATTTTTTTATAATCATTATATGGAAAGACTTGTAATATAAGAATTTATCTGCTCAGATGTAAAGAATAATAAATGAGCCTAATATTTATCTTATCATTCATGTGATTATTAGCTTTGTTTTCTTTGATCTTTAAATTGGTATCTGAATTTTATACATATTGACTAAGTTTTATTGCTAATGAATGTTGTGTCAAATGTGGACTCAAATTAATAACAGACATTGCAGTAATTATATTTATTTTTTGAACTTAAATAAAATATCAAAAATAATTATACACACAAATTGGTTTCCCTAATTAAATCCAGTCAATATATTGTTACATAGATCGGGATTTGAGAATTTTATGCTATCCGTTTCAAAGAGCAAGGCTACAGGAGCGATGAAAATTTATTGTAAAAAAAAAAAACCTTAGAAATGCAGGATAAAACAGTAAAATATTTGCTAAATAAATCCCAGAAGATCTTAACACCTTCTACAGCATTCAGACACAACTATCAGTGTCCATAAATACACATACGTAACGTATTCGCTAGAAATCACTGGATCTATTCTACAGCCGAACTAATTGCTGATCGACTCATCATTAGTCTAGTCCAGGGGTCGGCAACTTGCGGCTCTTTAGATGTTAAGCTACGGCTCTTTAGTTCTTTTAGAAATGCAATTGATCGATTTAAAAAGTAAAGCTTTGTGGAGTGGAAAATTTACAGAGTTAAAAAGCAAGTTGGAAGAGTTGGAGTTCCAGAAATGTATGTACGTAACGCAACAAATATTGACAGCTTTAAAAGAAATGCCGCGAGTTCATGTTCTTTTATGGAATACTCTTCCAGATTGCTACAGTGATGTGAAGAAGTTGGCATTTGGAGTACTGACTATCTTCGGATCAACATATTTGTGCAAGCAAGCGTTTTCTTGCATGAATATAATTAAAAGTAAAGTAAGAATCCAACTAACAAATGAAAATTGAGAGTCATGTTTGAAACTTAAAACTACAAGTTATGAGCCATTAAAACAACAAGTTATGAGCCAAATTTATCGAAAAAAAAACAAAACCAAAAACTTTTTAAAACCATGCAAAGCCAACGCTCCCATTGAATTTATTTGCTCAAATGTTTATTATTGTCTTTTTTTCTTTTTAAGTGCAAGTTACATTGTTTAGTAAAGTTTAAATTTTCTTCTTGAATTACCATACAAAGCCATCGCTGTCGTTAAATTTGTTTGCTCAATAGTTTGTTATTGCAGTACAAGTTAAAGTTGTAAAAAAAAAAAGGAAATGTTTAATTTTTTGCTCAAACAATAAGTAGTTATCTAATAATGTCATATATATATATTATCTAATTTGTTGTGAAAAACACTACTTATATATGAATAAATAGATATTTTTTCTTATGAATAAATAGACTAGTTTTTTTTTTTAATCAAAAAACTTTTTTTCCGCAAGTACTATTTATTGTTGGCCAGAAAAAATTTTGTAACACTTTAAAAACTTCGAAATTTTTTTAAATTTTAATTTTTGGCTCTTCCGACTCAAAAGGTTGCCGACCCCTAGTCTAGTCCAAAGGTTGGCAGCCTTTTGAGTCGTAAGAGCCAAAAATTACAATTTACAAAATTTCAAAATTTTTAAAGAGCCGCAACATTTTTTCTTGCCAACACTAAATAGTACTTGCATAAATAAAGTTTTTTGATAGTAAAAAGTAATCTATTTATGCATAAAACAAATATGTATTTATTCATGTATAAGTGGTGTTTTCCACAAAAAATTAGATAATATACACTCACATGGACAAAAAAATTAGCTCATCAAGAAATAATTGCGGGATTGTAATGAAACTTGGCATGAAGGTATATGTCGGGGAGATATGCAAATGATTAGAAACGCAGCATGATTGTGCATTACGTATATCTGCTAGATTTCATTTAACATCATTCTCCGTGGAGTATAAAACAGGTAACCAAAGCTTGTTTGAGTGTGCTAAATCGTTTACAAAGGAAGAGCTGAGGTAGACATGCCATTACGCCGTTTTCGAAAACAATATGAGCAGCTTTCGCAGTCTGGGAGGGGGAGAATCATCAGCATGAGGGAAGCTGGGTGGTCATCTAGGTGAGTAGCTCGTCAATTAGGCCCCTCTGATTGTGTTGTGCGGAGGTGTTGGTACCAGTGGATCCGAGAGATATCATTTACACAAAGACCAGGTTCAGGACGCCCTTAACAGACCAGTCGTTGAGAAGACAGCCACATTGTAAGAAATGCATGCGTACAGCCAACTGTTTCATCAGCCGCCATCCAGGCATAAGTAGCACCTTCACTAGGGGCCCCTGTGTCTTCTCGAAACATATGAAGGCACCTGGCTAAAGGACATTTAGGATCACGGCGCCCATTACGTGTGCTGCCCTTGACGAACACCCATTGACGCCTCCGTTTGGAGTGGTACCGCGCATGAGGAAATTGGACTGCAGCGGAATGGAACCAGGTTGTCTTTAGCGACAAATCCCAATTCAATCTCAGCTGTGATGACAATCATGTTCGTTTGTGGAGACCCCATGGTGAACGCCGCAAATCCTGTCTTTGCTTTACAGTGACACACCGCTCCCACAGCTGGTGTGATGGTATGGGGTGCCATTGCCTACAATACACGGTCACCCCTAGTATCGATCAGTGGCACCATGGACAGCCCAGCGGTATGTCCATGACATCCTGCAACCACATGTGTTTCCACTCATGCAACGGCTCCCAGGAGCCATTTTTCAACAAGACAATACTCGGCCTCTCACGGCAAGGGTGTCACAAGACTGTCTCCGCACCTTTACTACCCTTCCTTGGCCTGCCCGATCCCCAGATTTGTCTCCAATCGAGCATATCTGGGATCACTTGGGATGGCGAGTTGGGCATCCCACGAGTTTGAACGAACTAGAGGCAAAATTACAGCAAATATGGAACGAAATGTCTCAATACATCATACAGAACTTTTATGCCTGAATGCCCGATCGTATCGCATCGTTCATTCGAGCTAGAGGGGGTTCAACAGGGTATTAAATCCTCCGTTCTTTTGCCTTTTTCTCTGAAATAAAGGATCTTTTTTTCTTTGATTTTTTAATCATTTACTTATATCAAAGTAGTCATTACGTATGTAAAATTTCGTTTCATTTTGACAACACCTTGGTGCTTTAATTTTTTTTGTCCATGAGTGTATACATGGCATTATTAGATAATCTCATATTATTTAAGTAAAAAGTTAAAACATTTACTTACAATGCTAACTTGTACTTCAATAACAAACAATTGAGAAAACAAGTCCAATGGGAGCGATGGCTTTGCATGGTTATTCAAGTAGAAAATTTAAACTTTACTAAACAATGTAACTTGTACTTAAAAATTAAAAAAAAATAATAATAAAAAAAAATATAAAAAAAAAACAATAACATACATTTGAGCAAAGAAATTCAATGGGAACATTTGGTGGTTTTAGAAAGTTTGGATAAATTTGGCTCGTAATTTGTTTTAAGTTTCAAGCATGACTCTAAACATTCATTTGTTAGTTGTCTTCTTACTTAGTTTTAATTATATTCACGCAAGAGAAAGCTTACTCTCGGACGAATATGTCGATCCGAAGATAGCACTCCAAATGCTAATTTCTTCACCTCGCTGTAGCAATCTGGAAGACTATTCTATGCGTCGAATAAGTGCCTCAACTCGCGGCATTTCTTTTAAAGCTGTCAACTTTTGTTGCTTTGCATACATACATTTCTAGAACCTCCAACTTGCTTTTCAACTCTGTAAATTTTCCACTTCTCAAAGCTTTACTTTTTAAATCAATCAATGCCTTTCTAGAGATCCAGTATCAATTTCAAATGGCTCAATGTGAATTTTGTTGAAATGTGTTTTTTGTTTGTGTTGAGAGGTTTAACTATGAATGCTAAAGTAGTTTTGTTGTTTTTGAATTCCTCAAATCTGACTGCAAATTCATCTTTAATGTTTTTTACAACTGTGCTGTGTGTGTGAAGTAATTTGTGTCAACAGTTGCATTGGTTTTATCGCGATATTGCTTTAGAAATTGAAAATGAAGTAATTTACTGCTCTGAATATCTTCTGCAAAAAGAATTAATTTTTCTTCGAAACAAACCGATTCTTCTATCAAAACATAGGCTGGGTTTCCCTCTCTTTGCAGTTTTAGATTCAGCTCATTTAATTTCGCTGTGATATCCACCATAAAGTAAAATTTTTGCAACCATTTTTCGTTCTCTAATTAAGGCTGATTAATGCCTTATTCATTGAGGAATGTATTTATTTCATTCAAGCACAAAGTAAAATTGTGAATGCACTTTATTGTAAAGAAGGAGGTTGGAATACTAAGTCTCCATTGCGTTTAAGAATTCTTTAAACTGATGATGGTAGAGTGCTTTTGACAAGATGCTGTTAACAATCTTGATTACCCAATTCATGATCTCAACTATTTTGGCCAGAAATGTTTGGGCACAAAGCGCTTCTTGGTGTATTATGCAGTGAAACGTAAGAATTTCGTGGTTTATCTTGCTCTGAAGAATCATTGTTGCCCTTTTATTTTTTCTTGTCATACTTCTGGTTCCATCAGTTGCTATTGAAAAGATTTTATTTAAATCGTTCTTATTGTCTTCAAGGCATTTTTGCACGACATTCACTATATCTTCCCCTCTAGTTTGTCCCGAGAGCGGTAGCAATCCTAGAAGTTCTTCTCTTGGACCTTGGGAAGACATATACCTGACAAAAAGGGCAACTTGTGCTGTGTCTTTTATGTCGCAAGAATCATCTATAGCAAGTGATAAGTCAGAAGAATGTTGAATATCTTCCACCTGCAAATATGTTACATTTGAAGACATCTTAGCTATTCTATCTTGTACTGTTTTAGCGGATAGTCGCAAATTTTTGATTTTTCCCAAAATTTCTGGTTTGTTTTTGAAATCACGAAGCAGTCCTTCAGATGCACTTATGAAGCTATCTGACATACTCACCATCTGTGAATGGTTTGCCTTTTTTTGCAATTTCTAGTGATACCGCGAAGCTTGCCAGATTAACATTATTTGTAGATTGCGTCCAGTTACTCAACATGGAACTTGATTGCTGTTTTTATTTTGGGAGCTCGTCGACAGCTTTTTTCGTTCTTCGCCGGCTGGATATTTACTAGCAAACTGAGTATGTTTTGTAGTGAAGTCTCTCTAAATTTGATTTCTTCTAGTGTGCGAGTTTTTGGTGGCAAATGAGTTAAGTCGGAAGGCCATCTGAGTTGCATATGAAAGCGAACGACTCCGTCCAATCCCGATTGAATTCTCGGTGCTCTTCTTCAGTTCTTCTCTTTTTTTGTAGATGCCATGCTTGCGGTGAAGCTGTAATGAAGAATTTTTAAAATTATTATTTAGGTATCCAAAACAGCAGATGACAAGTTTTGCAATTGTTTACTATGTCAACAAAATACATAAAAGAAGCTGGGCATAATGAAATATAATTTATCAAAAAACATTTTACAACGATATATATATATATTTCCCGATTAAAAATACTTACCTAAATAAAATAAATAATTCTCTAATAATTTAATTATTAAAACAAGTAATTTAGACACGAAACACTGTTTGTCTCACTCTCTCACGTACTGATTGACTATAAGTACATAGTTTCGTCGCATCCGTGGTCGCCTCCCGTGTGCGGTGATCGCCGACTGGCACGAACGGACTTGTCAGAACGTTTTTATCACGGCGCAGTCTGCGCATTTTAGTTTTTTTTTTTTTTTAAATTTTGGCAAATACTAGATACTTAGTTTACAAGTAAAGGTGTTATGCCCAGCTATGTTGAAATCAACGAAAATTTCCAAACATATAAACAATATAAAACTGCAAATACCTACCTACTTTGATCCTCAGAGTTCGAAAATAGGTTTATTAAATAACAATTTATAGGTATTTACACTTATAATTATTATTCTAACGCTAATTTTTAAGTAATAAAAGCTATAAAATAGATAAATAATAAAATAGGTAGTTTATTAAATATATATTTTAATAAAAACACTTTCGTGGGGGAATATCCAACACAGTAGAACTTTATTTTCTTTTTTTGACAATTCTTATTGACTTCAAAAATTAGTTAGGTATCTTATTTGGGAAAAAATATGTATATGTATTTTAAAAATATTATACTTATTCTATTACCTACCTTTAATTCGGTTTTTTTTATTATTATATATGTACATACATACCTTTGAGAAGATAATTCGCTTCTAACTCTTCTACTTGAAACAACAAACTATACGTCCCAGCCAAAGCCCTGGTGAAGACGCCAAATTGTCTTGCGTCGAAAGCGAATTAAAACCTACATAGAAACATCCGACGACGGCGTCATTCGAGAGCTTTCGACGGACTGACGACAGTGACGACGCGTGTCATGGGGGAGAAGTGCGGTGAAAAGCGAGTACGAGTGGCTGAGAGATACAAACGGTGCCTAATCCTCGTTAATCGATTCTAAACGATTTTTAAATGTTTTTTTTTTTGATAAAATAAATAATATTTGCGTATGGAACTAAAGAGCCTCAGGTTGCCCACCCCTGGTCTAGTCAATACTAACTACGTTTCGGCGAGCGATTCCCTATTTATAGTCTGCACGGATTTTTCTCGAAAAATCGGCTTACATCAGAAATCGTGATATTAGTAGATTTCTCCAATCATTTCCAGAAGCATCCATATGGTCGCCAGAAATGATGCCAACATTTTGCCACGTTTCCATTGAATCATCATTTTAATGTAAGCAACGGCATTGCTTGTGAATATTTTAATTTTAACAGAAAGTAATATGAATGTATAACATACCAGGATATAAATTATTTACACTATTTTAAGCACACAATTCGTGACATATAAATATTATCTTTCATGAAGCCTCCACTCAGCTGAATTTGAATGATGTACTAATATCTTTAAGATAGTTTATTTTGGATATCCTACTTACATAATCTTTCTCCAAGGCATTCAGTAACTTCATAGCTATCACCTATCATTTTGCTAACATTCACTGTTGCCTCATAACCTTGTCTGGTCATAGCTATTCTCTGTAGTTCTGGTTGTACAGTAATACCTATTTGCATATACACTGAAGTGCCACTGAATTAAGGATAGCAAGGGATATGCAAATTGTGTAGCTCTGCGCATCATTTATTACCAAGTGAGGGCGCTATGGTAACTGCATATATAGCACGTACTGTGGATGTCCTGAATTACTTGTTGGAATTGCCAGTATGGGTAAACTGCCCGTCAGTTAATTTCATTTGGTATTTTGTTATTAAGTAATGTGTAGAGTAATTAAAAGTATTTGAGTAATTAAAAGTATTTATTCAGTAAATTTAAATATAAATGATCAGCATATTTAAATATTTTTTAAGCTTTCTAATTTAATTTGGAAGTTTACATAACTGTAGTAAAAGTAAAAATTAAACAAACTTTTCTTTCCATTTTGTCTTATAGAAATGGGTTTTTTTGTGAGAGTGTTGTATTAGGTGTTAAGTAATCTTTCAAATTCATCCTTATGAATATTTTTAAAACTATAACAATTGAATCTCAAATATGTGACTGTTTATCCTGTGTGGATCTTATCTACTCATTTTTTAAAGCTTTACTCTAGATCTTGAGAAATATATTCTGCATAATTCATTTTGTACTTTATTAGTAATTATTAATATAATAAGTATATTTTTTTGTTCATTCATATCTCTCTCTTTTTTTTTTCTCATTTTAACTCCCTTCCCTTCTTGACTCAGAGAAAATGTTACTTTTCCCCTTGGTGATTGAAAAATATCTACAACTCTGAAAGCATTTCTTTATTAAAAAGAAATGCATATTTTTGAGGAATACATGAATTTTCGACAATCAGAATCAAAATGCAGGAAAGATTGATTGGAAAATCGATTTCATACAAATGAGTCAAATCAAATCATAATGTCAAAAAGTTAAACTGAGTAATAGATTATCAGCTTATAAGTGTTGTTTTTTAAATCTTATTTGAGTCAAATTAAAAAAGAAAAAACCTCATTGTATTAGATATTTGAAGCAAGCCACAGTCTAATATGTGAAAGAATTTTGTTAGTGATGCATGAATTTTTTGTTTTTAAGGTATATTTTTAAATGAAACAGAGTAATGATTTTCTTGTATGTATATCAGAAGCTTGATCTAAAATTTAAGAATGTCTTGTTGTTTTGTTTTCATATTTTGTAGCTGGAGTCCCAGCAGTTACAGTATTAAGTGTTCAGCAATGTGGGCCCTACCCAATGCAAGTTACTTGTCCTCATTGTTCAGCTCATGTTATGTCAGAAACTACAGCATTGCCAGGTTTATTAACCTGGCTATTAGCTGGAGGTTTAGTTCTTTTGGGGTAAGTTTTTTTAAAATTAGCGTGTAGTATTACTGATGTGTGTCTTTCATACTCATGATGATAGAATGAAATTTAGCATTCAGGCATTCTAGTTCTAAGTATTTCCAATGTTAAAATATTAAAATCATATGATTTTTTTAAACAATAAGTTTCTTAAAAAAACAAAGATAACTTTAAAATTTATCGATTTTAGTTTAATTTTCAAAAGTTATTTAAATCTTTATCCATGGATATCAAAATAAATTTAATATATGTTAAATACTAATTTCAAAATTTTTTTGATTGCTTCCCTATTATAAAGAATAATGATTCTACAAGTTTTTATGCAGTTTTTTTCTCTTTTATATGTTTACTCTGAAATCTTGTTCACAGTTACTTCATCTTAAGAAATGAGTCTTATTCTCAGTTTATTTTGTTTTACAGTTATCATGTTTTACTCCATAAACAATATAATTTTGAATGGGTTTCTGTTGGTAACAGAATTTTAAACTTTTTAGTAAATTTAATGATTTGGGTGTTTGAAAGTATTTGAACTAATGCTCTTTATAAATAATCTATTTTTGTTGTAAAGACTATTCTCTATGAACTTATCCTTATGGTTTGTTTCACTGGTTTAACATAGTCTACAGATGTTTTACAGTATTGTTTTCTTTGCCTTGATGTGATAATGAAAATTCTACTTAGAGATTGCTATTGCTTTTACATATAGTTTTTTTAACATAAAATTAAACTAGTTAAATTTGAAAAAAAAAAGTCTGAAGTTTAATGTGCCGCACAAAACTGTGGACCTTTCTCTGACACTTAATCAGTAATCTTTGTTTCTTCAATTGTTTTATAGTAAACTTGTATTGCCTATTCCTTTAATTCACTGTTTCTCTCAAATGAACTGTGTAGAGAAACTGATGCACATTAAATCTTATAAGGTTGAAAGTCACCTCACATTGGAGTGTTGGAAAAAATTTTGAGAGAGCACAGATGTTGTCCTCATCACAGGACTTCAGTTCAAAATTATGAGATCCTTTACCAATAACCCTAGTCTTGCTTCAAAGTGCGATGTTAATAAACACTCACTCGTTCATTATTTCAAATGAAGATTAGACATCTCAGGACATCTTGCTTCATATCATTACTGATGCAATGATTGCTGTACCAGTATTCTGAAATCGCTACAAAATCTCACTAATTGATTGAAATGACTATTATTGACTGAGCTTACAAATTTCCTTGAAAAAATATTTTTGTGTTAAAATTAATATGATCTTTTTATTATTATTACTAGCTGCATGGCTCAGCATTGCACAGGCTTTCCTGTCTGTATAACTTTTTTGCCGATTTGAAAATTTTCCTTTCCCTTTCAGTGTCAACACTTCCTGGTGTGTGTGTGATTTTTATATTAATGTCATTAAAATTCCCTTTTTCGAAATTTTCCTCACTCCTTGCCTCGTTCAATGGGCTTGTTTTTCCTCTGTTAAGCTCGGTGATGCTTGGGCTTTTCTGAGTGTATAACTCTGTTCCCATGGAAATCTCCCCTTTACCACCTTGAAACCAGAAACCATGCATAATTTCTATATTTATGTCATTAAAATTCCCTTTTTTGAAAATTTTCTACTTCTTTTCCTTGTCAGACAAGTTTCTTTTCCCTCCGTTAAGCTTGGCATTGCATAGACTTTCTAGAGTAAAACTATTTCTCTCTTTTTTTTCTCAGGGATATCTTCCTTCAAATTTCTTTTTTCGATTAATGATTTACAAAAAACAATACTGCTTTAGTGAATTAAAAATAAGTTATGGAGCAATAAAAAGAAAACGTTTCTAATATAATAATTACAAAAACTAAGTATATATATTCATTATTTTTTAACAATAATTACTTACAGAAAATCAAAAATAATAAAATAGATTTGAAATTTATATTTAATGATGAATCTCTCTCTCGTTGCATATCGCTAGCTTAAAAATGTCTGTAAAAACTCATCTAGCTTTATCCACAAGAAAACAGACCGTGTTTTGTTTTATTATTAAATAATTAAGTAATAAATAATAGAAAATAATACTGCTTTAGTCTCTCTCTATATAAAAAAAAGTTTTTCATGATGCTGTAATAAATTATGTACTATTGAAACAGTGCCAATGATCAATTTAACTTGCCTAGTTGGCAACTACGATTTCGCATGTGTCGTACATGTTGAATTGACAACCATGCACTACTCAAGGGCTTTTGGACACAGACCTCATATTTTTTAACCATGGGCGAGTGACGAGGATGACATCTGAACTGGCATCCCCCTCTGTTAACTTCCACGCCACTCCAATGGTAGGACGTTTTAGCCTCGACATACTTTACATGCATTGGCCCCATCCGCAAGGTGGGTCTTCAACTAGGCACAAACTCATAACATGCCAGCCATGAGTTTGATACCTTGACCATTTCACTATCGTGGCCTATTAGTAAAGAGGGAGAACATTAATATTAACTATCTTTCTCTTTTTGAAAAAGTTTTTCGTGATGCTCTAATAAATTTATTATGTAGTATCTCAATAATGCTAATGTTCAAGATAACTCGTCAATTTGGCAATCCTGATTTCGCATTTGTCGCACGTGCTAAATTCGCTACCATGTGCTTCATTTCATATAATGTCAAAAATACGGTTGTGATGGTACATTATTTCAAACTTTCACAAAAAAGTGTTGCAACTATTGCCTGGACTGGGATCGTTGCGTGAAAAGAAAGGTATTGTCTCATGCAAAGACTTATTAACAATCAACTGAACTATATAAATTCTCAACTTTTCAGGAAGCTACAAAAGCTGCATATTTATCAAAATCTGAGGACTTAATCAATGAAGTGTTGGACGATGCAGCTTCAGTGATGAATTTATTTGAAGAGGAACACAAAAAACGAATTTTGCAAAAAAAAAAAAAAAAAATAAAGAAATTAGTGGAACTACATAATGCACATGTAAATTACAGTTTTACAATTTGAGCAATGAGTAGGAATAGTTGTATAATTGGTACAATGGGGGCTGGCTCGCCATCAGGTGGACAGAAGGTAACCCCCTCTTAGCCTTTTTTTTTTAAATATGTAATTTTAAATACATTATCGTTAAATAATGAATAAAAAAAATTCTTACTGTTAGCTATTAAAACGACTGCTTATTTCTGGATGTTTGAATGTTCAATTAAAAGTATGTACCCATAAAAAAAAGGAATATGGAGGGGAGGGGCAGGCTTTGATGTTTGTTTACATTCATTGTATAAAAAAAGCCATTCACAAAAAGAAAATAATACTACTTGATAAAGACATTTAAGCATTTTCTTATATTTTTAAGGTTTTTCGTTCTACTGTTTTTCTGTAAATCATTTTTTAAGAATAAAAAAAACTATCAGTTGTGATATGTTAAAAAAACTAAGCTTACAATT
>BMAV01000289.1:990887-1017528 GCA_019973955.1 Trichonephila inaurata madagascariensis
CATATATGTATGTATGTATATATATGTATATGTATGTATATATATATATGTATATATATACATACATACATATATATATACACACATGCACACACATTGTGTCCTGCCGAAGTAAAAGATCTGTCCCATTCTGGAATTATTATTTGTCTGATCTCTATACGAAAGATAATATGACAATTTTAAAAACAACAGAAAAACTGGAAATATTTCCCACTGCTGTTATGTGTCTTTGCCCGTCATGCAGTTAAATGTTTTTAATTATATATTTTATTTAATTGCAACTTTGGAATTCAAATGGTCAAAATGGAGATTCCTCAGATCATTTCCCATCGTTTGGTACCTTCAACGCGTTTCTGTAATCAACGGTTCGTGGGAATATAGTCTCTCATAAATACATACATAGATACATACGTTTGCTTATTCACGAATTTTTATAGTGTAGATTATGATACTTGTGCTGCATTTTATTCCATATTGTAGTGCTATTCTACGAATTTTATAATCAATGAATTTGTGAGTGATGTAATATGACACATTTACCTAGATCGTACAGCTTTTGTCTTGTATTGAAATGGTTTTTAAAACTGAATATTAAACTACTGGCCATTAAAATTGCTACACCAGAAAGAAATGCAGATAACAAAATGATATTTATAGGGCAATATTATACTAGAAATAAGTGATTAAATTTTCAAGAAATTTGTGTACATAGATCCTGCGAAATTAGTACCCAGAGCAACCACCTTTGACATTAATAACAGCACTTATACGCCTGGGTATTGAGTTGAACAGAGATTAAAGGGCATGTACAGGTACAGAAGCCTGTGCAGCTTTAACATGATGTCACAGTTCATCAACCAATTGGCTGGCGTATGGTGACAAGCCATTCGATCAGCAACTATGGACCAAACATTTCCCATTGTCAAAAGATCTGGTGAACGTGCAGGCCATGGCAACAAACGAACATTTTCCTTGTCAAGGAAGGTCCATATAACACCGGCAACATGCGATCGTGCATTATTCTGCTGAAACGTAAGGTCTCTCAGGGCTCGAAAAAAGGGTCGAGCAACGGTCGTAACACACCAGAAATTAATGTGCACTCTCGAAAGCTCTGTCAATAATAGCAAGAAGTGACCAAGGCATATGTCCAATAGCACCCCATACCATCACGTCAGGTGCTGAGCTAGTATGATGATGAATGCACGCTGCCAATGTATGTTCACCACTATACCACCAAACACGGATGCGACCATCTTGATGCTGTAAATATAACCTGGGTTAATCTAAAAAAATTACGTCTCACTATTTGTGCGCTCAGGTTCGTCTTTAATCACACCATTGAAGACGCTGCCGTCTGTGATGCAGCGTCAAGGGTATCCGCAGCCATGATCTCAGAGCTGAGAGTCCATACTGCTGCAAATGTCGCCGAACTGTTCGTGCTGACACTTATTGTCTTGCAAATGACCCCAGTTCTTGACTCAGGGTTTGTCACGTGGCTGCACTATCCATTAAAGCCATGCAAGTATCATGCCTGTCTTCTAGGCTGCTAGTTATAGGGGGCCGTTGAGTTCCATTTTACAGTCCTGAACCCATCAATTCCATATTCTGCTAACAGTAATTGGATCTCAACCGACGCGAGCATCAATACTTTTATATGATTAACCGCAATTCCGTTTCGCTACAATTCGACCTTTATCAGAGTCTGAAACGTGCTGGTACGCATTTCTGCTTCTTACACGAGGTATCACAACAATTTTTCATCAGTTAACAACTTTCAAATGTCATTCATGTATGAGAAACCGGCTGAACAATTTCCTCTTTTAAACATATTGTAGGTGTCGTTAGCGGTGTCACCTTTGTCTGAATGGGCTGTAAAGCTAATCATTTGCATAGCACATCACCTCCTTCCTGTCGTTTAAATTTCACGTCTACAGCACGTCATCTTCTTGGTGTAGCAATTTTAATGGCCAGTAGTGTACTTTATATTAAGTTTCATTGTTTTTGTTGTTATTGTCTCTATAGTATTTTAAATGGTTTATTTGTTATGCTGCTACTGTTCATTTTGAAAATTGAGTCAGAATTCAAAAATTGATAGCATGTGAATAAAAATTATGAGTATTACTTTCATTTGGAAGCTATGGTAAAGTTTTTTATTGAATTATTTTTAGAAAGGATGCTGTACAACATGATTTTGTTTTAATAAATTTTTAATCCACTATTAGAAAACTGTTTACCACAGACAGTTGACTTTTGTATTGAATTAATATTTCATTTCATTTTATTATAAATAAATTTCCATTGAAAAAGATTCAAGATGACTGTTTAATTCATCTCGGCTTTCTTTCAAGATATTTTATTGATTAGAGTAAAATGTTTAATTCTTGTGATGTATGGAACACTGGTAAAGGTATGATGCACATGCTGACTTCAAATTACTTTTGTACTGTAGCAAATATTGTCAAATTTTTCCACATTTATATCAATACATATAATGTAAATATTTTACATAACTACAACTTTTAATGAAATTTTTAGCCATAAAATTTTTATTTCCTTATCAATAATTTTTTATGACTAACATTTGCTTTGTGATACATCTTCAATTTTCTTTCTTTATGCTTTTATTTATAAATATAATATTTTTAATTTATAAATATATTTTTATAATATTTGTAAATATAATATTATAATATCTATACATATAAATAAAAGTGAAGTGTCTGTTTGTAATTTGAAATTAACAGCTTTTTACTAAATGCATTTAAAAGTATATAAGGTACTTATGTGGAAAAATTAATGTTTAAAATTTTTGTCTGTCTGTCTATGTGTTTGTTCTGGCTAATATCTGAAATGGCTGGACAGATTTTGACGAAACTTTCCTGGCAGATAGCTAATGTTATAAGGAATAACTTAGGCTACTTTTATTATAGAAGAAGAAAAAAATTAGGGTTCCGCAAAAATAAAATTAAAACCAATGAAATGGTGAACAATATCCGTTTCAAATAGGGATAATTTGTTTCAATCGGCAGTGTCAAAGGTCATGCATCCCTCTCGCCCCTTGCTTGCAGCTACTTCGTTTCATCCAACCCAGTCCTCACCCCATCAACAGTGTCAGAAGTCTCGCCCCCCCCCCCCGCTTGCAGATTCGTTTCACCCTGCTGTTTTTTAGACCTGTTTTGAACTGACTATTATATATAGAGAGATTGTTCAGTAAATTTAATATTGTATATAGAGAGATTGTTCAATAAATTCAATATTGTATACAGAGATTTAGTATTAACGTATTACACATCCAGATACAAATTATTTACACTATTTTAAGAGTTTATTACACAAAATTTGTAGCAATGTGTTATTTTTGCTGAGCAGAAGGAAGGTGTTTTCAAAAATCGACCCACAACAGAGTTACGGGCGTTATAAATTTTTAAAAAAAAGTCTTTTATCAGCTGTTATATCTACAGACTTAAAATTAAACAAACATGGTTCTTTATTTAGCTGAGATATGCGAAAAGCTTTTTTTTTGTTTAATTTACAATTCCCGTAAAATTAACTCATTAAAAACTCATTTCTCCTTCAGTCTGTATTGTTTAATTTTTCAATTCACCTGTGCGAGGAACGGGTATACCAGCTAGTTTATAAATATAATATTATAATATTTATAAATAAAATATTATAATTATAATATTTTTATTAAAAAATTCTAATACTTTTGTTTAGTTAAAATTATCTGATTATTCATTAATAATTTTATAATCAATATTCTCATTTACTGTAAAGAATGTAAAAATAAAAAAAACATATAAAAATATCCATGAATGTTCAAGCTTCTTTGTTGCAAAGTTTAGCATGATTTTTAGGAAGCGTTTTTTACAGAGTACAATGTTAATCCTCTGAAACTCTGATATATGTTTTTTAAAAGGCAAATACTGCATTTTAATGTCAAACAATATTGTGTTCTTATTTTTTTTAGGTGCTGGCTAGGTTGTTGTTTGATTCCCTGTTGTGCCCCTGAATGCCAAGATATTGAGCATCGTTGCCCAAATTGTAAACAACATTTAGGCACATTTCGTCGTATCAATATTTAAATGTAATGGCCATGGAAATGTATGTGTGTGTGTTTTCATGTTTTGATCTAAAATTTAGATTGTAAATGCAAGCAATATGAGTGTGTTACGTGAAAAGAGTATTTTTACCCATATTTTTCTGCTAGTATCATAAAGGTATTTGTTATGTCTTAGGTATATAATTTATTCCTGCCTTTAAACTGACATGTGATTTGTTATTTATTATTGAATTTTGTTTTTATAGTATATATCAACCATTCACTATTTTTTAAATTTATCTGTGTAAATGTGAGAGTTGTAGACAATTACAGAATTGTAATATCCATCTAAAATTCTCTCCAGCATTGTGGTTTGCATTGAATTTTCATTTTCCTTCTGTAAAATTTAAAAAAAAAAGAGAGAATCCATTGCATTGAGTAACATTATTTTTTAAATCAATTTTCATTCTCTAGACTTAATAAAATCTTTCTTAGATGTTTTTTAATATAATTGTGCTACTTTTATTTAACTTATTTCAATTGACTTTGTAATATTAAAAAATATTTAACTACTTATTACTAAGACTTATTAATCTGTATAAACTTTTTGTAGATGTATTGTGCATTAAGGGATTTGTAATAAAATGCCTTTTTTAAAACAATGTATTAAAAGTAACCACACTCGCGTCTCCAAAGTATATTAAGAATTCTCCAATGTATATTTTTGGAGGAGAAAAATTAGAAATGCCATTACTGATTAATAAGTTTTTACTTTAGATATGTTTTCTTCATTGGTAAGAAACTTTTGTTGAATTTGTTTAACTATTGTAAATAAACTATTGATTATTTGATAGATTTGTGTTGTACCTACAATATCAATATAAAATACTTCATAAGTTTTAAATTGTAAAATATTTGCACAATTTTTATGTATTCATTAACATTATCTTACTGATGTTATTATTTTTTTAAACAAAAACTACACTGGGTAATATTTTTTTAAAAAAAAATACGTTTTAACATGTTATAAACCAAAACAGAAATTGTTCAATTTATTTTAATTTATTGTAACTTGGAAATCAAACAGCAAGCCACTTTCTTAAGTAGAAAAATGCTCCAAGGCAGTAACAGAAAGAGCAGTATATTTTAATATACTTCTCATTTCTATATAAATCAAATGAATATATTTCATCTGCAGTATTTTAATACATTAATTTAGAAATGTACTTCATTAAAGTGGAAACTGCTTAATATTGATAAATATTCTAAATTTTTGGACACAATGTATGGATTTATGTATAAAAACTATGTGAAATTTCTTTTATATCAGAATACTTTTCTATTAAAAAAGTCAGTTCAAAAATTTCACTGTTTCTAAATATAAATTGGAGACAGCACAGTGTTAGAAGAATGAATGCTTTCCAACACTATTGAGTAAAATTTTTCTTCTGTTTTTAAAGATTAATTTAGTTTTTCCATTACTTTTTACCATGTGTTATGTAACTTTCCTCTGTCATAAATTTTTATAAATGAAATTGTAAAATATCTATTTCACCTTGATTCATATAAATTAACATTTTTATCACTGACATCTTTAAAAAGATGCATATTTGATAAAAATATTGCAAAATATTAATTTTAAAAAAATTTAATTAATGAATTATTAATGATCTGAGTGATGTAGGTGCATTTTGTGATTGTGTGTTCTTTTTGAGATTTTTCTTTGTATCTTAATTAATTTTTTGAACATGAATACTAAATGCTAGTTACATCATGTTTCTTCAGAGATTAATAAAAGTGCTGTATTGAAAATAATTTCAAGCTTGCGGGTCTTGTTGATAGTATATCAGTGTTCAAAGGAAAATAACTTTTTGAACCTTCTTTTTTTATTAAAAATGCGGAAGTATTGAAAAAAAATTAATTTTATTACAGAATTTTTTGAAAGATCGTAATTAGTTTATTTTTTTTACTTAGTTTTTTGCACGTCTTTAAATTTGTCATTTCTTTTTAAATTTTATTTATGCAATTTTTAGTTGCTTAACTATAGACAATTATCTATATAAACTGTTAAGCAACAAAATTAGTGAATGAATGAATCGTTTTGATTATATTCTTTCTTTGTTTTAATGAGTTTATTTTATATTTTCTACTAATTCTGTAAGTACAAGCATCACATAAAATTGAAATCTCAAAAAAATTTTTAAAAAAAATCTTTCTTGTGACAATACATTTTAAAAAAATATAAAAATATATTAATGAAATATACCCAGAAAAATTTTCTAGGTTGATATGAAATTTTTTTTTGTCATATTTATGTTTCTAATTATTCATGAAATAATTTTTGCGCATGTTTGTATTCCTTCATTTACTTTTCTGTGATATTTACATTGTTAAATGCTATTTTTACTGTTGGTATTTTACTCAGATATAAGGGATCACTTTTTTTAATTAATTTTTTGTATATATAATAATCAGAAATGATCAATGGCCAAATTTTTTTTTATGGAGATGTATATATATGTCTTATTCAGTATTATTTTTCTATTGTGACAAATATTGGAGGAAAAAGAAGATTAATAGTTTTTAATATTATTTTAAATTTAATATTCTTTCATAACTTTTAAAGTGAATGTTGTAAATTTTGGTAATGCTCTCATCCTTTTTTGTAAACATTTTGATTATTTTATGTGATATACATTTTATCGAAAATCATGAAGTTGTTGATACTATCAAGATGGATTTTTTAAACATTTTTTCCTTAATTTTATCTAATATTCCATTATTTTTTAAAACACTTTAAAATTAGAATATATAGAAAATGTTTTTTTTATAAATGTTATAAGATAAGAGAAAGATTTAAAGATAAAATTACTCTGATAATCTGCTAAATGCTGGAAGATTAATAATGTGGTATGTTTCTGCTTCTCCAGCATATTTATAAAAAAAATATGTTAATCGTACAATTCTGTATCAGATAGCTTTCTTAATGCACAAGAAATAAATATAAAACTCATTTTCATTTGTTCAATTCTATGATTACCTTTCTTTAATAAGTATTAATTATGAAAGGCACATGGATTTTATTTCAGTGTTGATGGCTTCAAAAATATTTATAAATTTCCAATGTGTCAAATGTATTTTAGATTGTGCACAATTCATGTTGAAATATTTTAAACATTTTTTTAATCTTGTTTTCTCTATGAACTACAAATACAGATAGTTAGCTAAATTGCTCTTATTTTTCATATTTTTATGGTTGGTATTGTGCCTTAATAAAAATGAATTATGAGTTTTAAGCAACAGAATTGTTTCTGTAAAATTTCAATTTTTAAGAAAAAGATGTGTTAAGAATTTTCTACATAACAGGGAATTTCTAGTTTTGTGTTATGCAAACTTGGTGAGAAATACATTTAAAACCTTATGTTCTTATTGTTAATAAATGCATATATGAGAAAAACACTAGTTATTGATGATTTTTTTTTTTTTTTTTTTGGTAAGAGTTGAGGGATTAAGATACTTCTAGAAAACAGCCTGTTTAGAGTTTGTTTTCAGGGAAAGTTATTTTTTTTTTGTTTATGTGCTTGGATAAAATGGTTAACGATTTGATTAAATGTATTAATTTTGTTTTTGTATTTTTGCGGTTGGTAATTTTGGAAATTGCTAGTATAATTGTAATGGATGTATTGTAATCTAATTTCATTTCATTACATTAATTGCTGTCTCAGAAAAGTTTTTGAAACTTTATTCTTAAACTTTAATGAAGGTTTTATTCTGTAATATGATTATTTGAAATGTGTAATCTATGCATAATTATAATAGTAACCATAATTAAATGAAGTTTTAAGAATTTGACTAAAATTTTGGCGTGTTCATATTTTGTTCGAATATTTTTTGGAGTATAATGATAGAATTTTCCTTCCAGAAAAAAATTTAATTTTGGAATAATTTTAATTGAAATAAATAATAACATATAATATAAGTGAGATTAACACATCATAGAAAAATGCTGAGTTAGGATTTATTTTTCTTTAAGTGATTGATTGTGTTTTAATAAATTGGTGGAGAGGAATAGTCTGCAACAAATTATATGAAATATTTTGTGCTATTACTTTTAATTGACTTTTAGAATGTTTTTTTTATAAAAAAAATAGAATATAAATTTTTTTAAAGTCTACATCCATTATTTCTATGCATTAACACTGCTTTCACATTGAAGTCTAGAGAAAAATGAACTTGCCTTATCAAGATGTCGTATATAATACTTTTTCTTACTATCCACTTGCATGGTCAAGTAATTTCAAAGCCGACCATTAAAAAAAAGACCTTAAGAAACATTAATGATGTAATTCCAGAGAAAATAAAAGTAATTTAAAATCTCTTAATGGTTCAGTTAAATGCTTTTTTGGGAGCTATCAATATTCAGGAATAATATAAAATTCATAACATCCTTTTAATCCTAATCTGTAGGAATTATGTGTTTTTGAGTTATTCTGAAGTTGATCTTTAGATGAATTTTTTTATAGCATATAATTTTAATGCATTTAATGTCCGTTTAAAACTACACCTCAAGGTATGCAAATTTCAATTTTAAAATTAATATTTTGCTTAATTTTTTTAATGAACTTCACTGTCTTCCAGCTTTAAGGTAACTAATATGAACATTTGTTTTAAAATATAGCTTTAGTTCAGTCTATCAATTAAATTGCAACCACAGTTCCGAAATGCTGTTCTACTAACATTAATGTTTTCAATACTAATATTGATAAATATGTGAAGGATTAATTAATATTTTTTAGAAAAAATAATTGATAAATTGTAAAAGATAATTGATAAATTGATGATCTTTTCATTTTGTCATTATCCTTTTCTATTTTTTTAAATTTGCAAAATTGGAGACATTTTGTCAAGAGATGCTGATTAAAATTGTTTTATTCAATTTTTTAATATAGGATTTCAAACCTGTAGTATTATTGTGTTTTTTGTTTGTTTGTTTTTGTTTTAAATCTTTATGCATCTGATTACATTTAATTATGAAAAATTTGAAATTCGATTTTTAAAAATCTGCTTTTAATGTAAATATATTATAAAAGCAATCATTCTCTAACTCTTATGATCTTGCAAGGACGTCACATTATTGATTCAAAATCAGAAGTACCTCTCATTTTTAAATTCCATCCTTATCACTGGTAAGATGAATGCATCTGCTTTATGGTTGAACATATTTAGACATCAATACTGCAAATGATTCATTCTTCATTTCACTTTTATTTTCTGTTCTTGCAATGGTGCCTTTATTCCATTGAGTTAAACTTTCATTCCTTATAAGCTCTTCCACTTATCAAGTTGAACTGTGCTTATATAAGCAGATAATCAAAACTTCAAATGACATACCAAGTTTTCAGAGGAAAAGTGGATGAGTGTTGGTTGGAAGTTTTATAAAAACGCTTAGTACCACATCAGGCCACTCCTTAATATCTGATGCTTTTAATAATAAACCATTATTGCCTTTTGTAGAGATTAATTTTGATAGAATTATATATTTGATAGAAAATGATCTCTTGGATGCCTTGTAGACAATCTTTTTAACTGACTTGAGTAATTGTTATACATACTTTTGATGTGTTCATGAAAAAGATATTTCTGAACTTCTGAGTGTTTCGTTTTTTTTTTTTTTTTCCCATGTCTATCATGTTTCATTTAAAGTTAATATTGCATGAACAACGACAAAGTGAGGAAAATTGACATTTAAGTGTAAATACTAAATTTATTAATAGTACTTTGTAATCCCCAACAATTATTTTTATAAATTATATATAATGTTGACTGTTCTCCAAAATTTTTAGTTTATAATGGTTTTAGGCTATTTAATAAGTATAAACAGTTAAAATTATTAACAAATATCATTCTAAATTATAGATCTTTTTATAAAGAGATGAAGTATACTTTTTGGTCTAATGATACCTTCCCTCAAACTTCACTCTTTTTGGTGAACTAAATTGTTATGTAAAGTATGTTTAGAGAATTAAAGGTTTCTCTTAATATTTTTAGAGCAGTTTTATCTTCTAGTATTGCTAGTATCTTAAATAATCTTAACTACAAATTGCCTATATCATGTTTATCAGTTTGAAATAAACTCTTTTGTCACCAAATTGAAATGTAATTTAAGTGTAGTATTGTAGTATTCAAGCATTCTTAAATTGATTTATAATTATTTTGTAACTTAATCATCTTCAAGTGTAACTTATTTTATTTTTAGAGAACAATTGCTTCCAGACATTGCAGAAGTATTTAATTAATCTAGGTATTTTGTATATTACTTTAATGTTGTATGTGAGAAAAACTTTTTTAAAATATTAGGTTAGAAAGAGATTTATTTTTGAAGGGTTTTCACTGAATTTACTTTGATGATTATATTTGCCTCTTCTATTTTCTTCATGAATATGAAAAAAAAAAGGGCATTTCAAAACTTATCCTGTTCTTTCCTACTCGTTTAATTTTCCTCAATAAATTTTCTGCAGTACTTTTAGAAATAACACCTTCCTTTCTATATGTGAATATGAAATTTAATTTTGTGTGGTATATTTTCCCCCTGTAAAGTGAGAGTCTTTTTTCAACATCAACTCTGCTAAGTTCATTTAGTTTCAAATAAGATTACTATTTACTGATAACGAGTGATTATTTTAGTTTTTTAAAAAGAGCTTTGATAAACTTATATATCTGAAAAATTCTTCATAATTTTTAAACGAATTTTTTGTCTTAATTTTTGGAATTTTCTTATAATTGCTGCAATTTATTTTACTAATGAATGTAAAAGTCCCTATTTGTGTGCTAATGGTTGTCCATTCATTATAGCTGTATCAGTTTTAAATTATCTAGTGTGCTACAATGATTTGAAATATATAGAAACTAAATTTTTCTATTAGTTTTATTTCTCAAGTGTTTTACCAATTCCCATATGCAACTTTTCAATACTTATTGTAAATTTAGATAAAGATGTTTTAAACAATTATACCTAATCTTAGCTTAGATGTCCTAGCTTTCTTTTTTGCTAAAGCACACTCCAGTAAAACTCGACTCATAGTTTTCAGAATTTCTTATTCATTTTAAAAGTGCTTGTTTCAATGTCATAAGTTTTTCTTTAAAAAAATCATGGTTTTCTTCTGAATACATACTTAGTAACTTATTATGCATTCATGAAAAAGAGTAATAAATTTGTGTAGTTAGTTCAGATTTAAATTTCTAATTGTGTGATTAAAAGTGCAAGAGCTCTTTCTTGCTTAATCATGTAGTTCTTTCATTTTTTCTTATATTGCAATGTGCTATATGTAGCCTTTTACTTTGTTAATTGAGTTTTCTTGAAAATTTTAAAATAAAATTACATTAATCAACATTTTTTAAAAATTTCTGTAGCAATATATATTTTTAAAGTATCTGTAGATTTTTATACTTCTTAAATTGACAAAGTTCTTTGTATTTATAATGGTGTCTCATCAAAAGGAAAATTAAGCATACTGAAAAATAAACCCATATTCTAATAGTTTGTCAAAGCAAAGTTTAGCAATAAATAAGCCTTTGTTATGTTATATCAATAAAATGTTTGTATTTGATTTTCATATTTCTAGTCGATGTTTTATTTAGTTATGAATTTTTTTTTCTTGCTTTGTTCTTGATAATGTATACTGTTTTAAGGAATTTTAAGCGGCATACATTTGCATTTCTCTTTTTTTTTAAAAGCCTTCCTTATAAAAGTGCTTATAGGAAAAAAATTTGTGTGTGTGTATTAGGTAATTTGACAATTTTGAAATATGCAAAAATTTTAATAAGTGTACCATTGTCATCATCAAATTAATTAGATGTGATTTTTCATAAGATGTTGTATATTGTAAAATATGTTAATTGGTTTTTGTACTATTTAAATGAACTTCAATGAAATCTCTATGATAAATATTACATTTTATTATGTATTAATATGTATAGCACCAATTTATTTTAGATTATTATAAACGCTTGGATCTTAAAAAAGCTTCTTTTTAAAATATTTCTTGTATAATAAAATATAAAAATCCTTATATAAGCAATTTGTATGCCTTGTAATATTACACTTGTTCTTCAATATAGTAAAATTCATTTGTTTTATGAAGTTATTAGAAATCTCAATGTCCAATAACTGTGATTTTTACCATGCTTCAGAGTTGCATCTAAGTGATGTAAAAAGGTTTTGAATTGAATAAAAAGATTTGTAATGTATTTGAAAGCATTATTTATATATTTTTTAATTGTATTAATCATTAATCTCCCAGTGGCTGAGTGGTAGTGTATCGCGCTTCTATGCCAGAGGTCTGGGGCTCATATCCCGGGCTGGGCAAGGTCGACTGTGAAGTTGAGAATACGTTAATAAATTCGTTTTTCTACTCGGCTATTCTCTTGTCATGACTATATCCAGAATACATTGCGTACATGTATATATCAACACCAAACGCCATATATATATTTACGTCTTGAAAATTCCAGCTTCCAGAAGTCTTGGCACAAGTCACAAATAAGAGCTCAAGTTCTTGTAATGGAAGATTCTCGAGACAAAGAACAAAAGCCTATTCTTAAAAAATTTTCTATTTAAAAATAAAAGTTTGTTTATAGTAAGTGATCGTAATTCTAAAACTCACTTTTTTTTTTCTTCTGGAAACAATATAGCTTCAAATACACTCAATACCGTGGTCTGTCGAGCTAACGAAAGAATCTATTTGATATGTTGTATATGTGTATTATTTTTGGAGAAATTATAGTAGTTCATATGTTAGAATTTCAAAATTATAACAGCTAACGAATTTTCAGCAAAATACGAAATGAGATACTCAAAAAGATGAACCATCGTCAAAGTTAAGACAAGAAAACTAATATTTATAAATGCTGCTCAAGATTTACAGATGGTGATTGTGAAACTGAAAAATTGTTAATATATTAAAAAAAAGGCTAATGAAGTGTGGACTGAATTAAATAATTTGAATATAGAAATTTTACTGTATTTTGTACGAACGGGACCGACAATGTAATAAATGAACTCGAATTTGATGAAATCACACAAATCAGGGATAAAATTACTTCAAATTAAGAAAAAAAGAGCTCTTAAACTAAATATCAGTATTTTAGAAATTAATCTTACTAAACGTTTTGAAGTGTCTGAAAGTTTACCCAAAATAGAACTTCATATTTTTTCTGAAAATTTTTTGGAATGAATATTTGCTGCAATTGTTCATTAAAATGCTACTGCATTTGCTATTCAAAAAATTCCAATATTTAAAATGATCGATAAAGGGTTAAGCTTTTACTTTAATTCAGACTATTCGAATAACAGCTAAAAATTATATAAGTGATTTGGAATTAATTTGTATTCGTTATGATAATGAAATGGAAATTTTAAAATCTACAGCAGATAAATTATTTCTCAACCTGGTTCATAATATGAATCAGTAGTTGGCTTAGGAAAATTATATATATATATATATACTGGATGGTACAAAACATACTGACAGTATAAACAGTCCAGGTGATATTGAGATGTGGCTATTAATTAAATTATCTGTGTGTGTGTGGCAAAATTTAGATTCAGAGTCTACGCCAATGGATTAAGAGCCTTTCGAAGTTGAAATTATCAACTTTAATACCGATTTGGGGTTTCATTGATGTCAGCTGCATCCTTTGCATTAACAATTCAGTTGTGGTGAAAATTTTACGCATATGAAACTCAGCCTATTTAAAAGAAAGTATTTTGAATCAAATTCAAATCTTTTCTGTAACTTAGAAGAGCATCCAATTTTCAAAAGTCGACAATTTCTCATAAGCAGCATAATATTCAAAAAGGATTTTTTAAAAGGAAAATAACGTGTTTGCCAAAACAATCTACGTGATGTATATTCTTTATACAAACGTGGATTTCCAATATGTAAGAAAAATCTGGGGAAATGCATTACATCTTATTACTCGAAGAATAGGCGATGACTTAACGCGAAAAGAGAAACCGAATGTGCTTTTTCTAACCGTTCATCACAATCAAATATTAGTAACGACAGTGCTTTATTAGCCTCAACAATTACTGAAATTTGTTACATGCAGGATAAACCTATACTTTTTTTTTAGCCATAATCAATTCTGGTTTCGAAAGAATTTTTGTCCTTTAATTTTGCGTTGAAAAAATCGGCTTAGGAGGACGAAATGCGAACGTAAATATATCAGGCATAACAGACTGCAATTGGGGTCTCAAGGTCGTGTCCACTCACAAAATTTCTTCATACCATGATTCAAATATTTCGTCGAACATGTTTGCATTAGTTTTTTCAAATGTGAATGTCTTTTAATAGGAAACAGTGTAAATATTTTAAACACTTAAAACTTGTAAAATTCTTAATTCCTTTAAAAATGCATAATGGACGTATTTCTCAGGAGGCACCGATTAGAATGTACGTAGCCTGCTCACATTCGATATCGTCATACGGACCCTGTACCTAATGTGATGTATCGTCTGCCATTGAGTGCACGACATGGAACACATTTTGTTCGCGTCGTCAGCAATGTGAACATCAGTGACCGTTACATTTCTCAGATCTCAAAGGCTAGTAGTTGTGCCCAATCTTCGAGGCTTCGAAGGCGTCATCTTTTAACAAGATAACGCAAAACCAGAAGTTGACCGTCGTGTTCTCCTGATCAACCTAGACTTGGAGGGTGTTCAACTGTTTCCTTGGCCAGCACGTTCTGCAGAATTTTCACCCATTAAAAATATTGATAATTATTGAGAAAATGGACCTCTATTACTCTCTAACTGCTGCGGTTGATGAAGCGGGGCATAAACTTGAAGCATTATGTTATGACTTGCCCATATCTATCATCTAAGACTGATTTGACTCGATGTCTAACCGTGTTAGACCATTGCAGCTACCAGAGCCGACAGCTGTGTGTACCAATTTCGGACCTTGTGTACCTCCAAATTGCTTACAAATGTAATGATGTTGCAATTTTAATGTCCAGCAGTATATATATATATATACACTCTATATAACAAAAAAAAAAAAAAAAACGACGCACCAAGAAGGAAAAAATGTGAAGTCAGCCTGATTGTAATGAAATTTCGTATGCGAAGACATTTGTACCGAACATGCAAATGATTAAAATTTGCTGTCCTAGGAATGAGTAGCGGGAGCTACAGCGCATCGGAACTGCGCACTCAGCAAGTGTCTATAAGAATAGATTTTCAATATGAATGTCAAAAATTCTGTTGCATTGCGATTTAGAATATCTTCCAACGACTGAAAAAAATGATTGGCGCAGGATTCGAGCTCATTACGAGCAACTGTCCGAGTTTGAAAGAGGTCGTATTACTGTATTGAAATAGGCAGGTTAGGCAAATCGGAGAATAGCTAGTCATATGGGTCGAAGAGATGCGGCCATTAGAAGATGCTAACAAGAATGGGTGGACAGTGGCAGATTTCAGCGTCATGAGATGGTAGCAGTCAACCTAGAGCCGCAGCAGATCGGGAGGACAGATTGATTGTCAGATCAACTGTCACAGCGGCTAATTCATCGTTATCAACCCTCAGACGTGCGACCCACACGTGAGTGTCCACCATGATCATTTACAGACCTCTGATAGAGCAAAATTTACACTCGTACCAACCTCTACACCATCTGCCACTTACGCCTGCACACTATCGAGCCAGATTACGGTGGTGCTTAGCTCTATCAGGTTGAAATCATACTTACTGGGGGCGTATAGTGTTTTGCGACGAATCTCGCTTCCAACTGTGTCTTGACGATCATCGAAGACATGTCTGGAGACGCCCAGGGCAGCGTGCCGATCCTTCTTTCACTATTGCACGCCCCACAGGCCCTCAACCAGGAGTTTCCTGGTTGAGGGCGATTTCTTTCGACAACCGGACCCTTTTGGTCATCCTTAGAGGCACACTTAGCTCAACGGTGCATCGACGACATTCTGAGAATTGTTTTGCTACCGTTCCTTTTGCAGTACCTAGACCTTATTTTTCAGAAAATAAGGCCAGACCACATGTGGCACGTGTTTCTATGAACTGTCTTACAGCTTGTCAAACACTTCTTTGCCATCCAGATCTCTCTTCAATCGAGCATGTCTGGGATATGATGGGAAGGCAACTGCATCTACCAGGGAATATTGATGATCCTGCCCAATGATTGGAGCAAATTTGACAAGAAATACCGCAGAAGACCACCAGGGTGCTTTATCACTCTATGCCACGTCGTGTGGCAGCTTGCATCCAGGCTAGAGATGGGTAAATACCTTATTGAGCTAGTTTCTTTGTAATTATATAACTCTGAAATAAATCATTCAATTCTTCTGAAATTTTAATCATTTTCTATTCCGTACATAATCTTTCTACCCACCAATTTTTGTCTTTATCGGACAACTCCTTCTTGGTGCGTCGTTTTTTTTTTTTTTTGTCTTTTTTTTTTGTCATAGAGTGTATATCCTGCTATGTGTGCTGCATGTTGCTTCTGCTAATTTATCCTTTAAATGGGGCTGAAGTAACGGAGTACTTAAATAGTTAACATTACTGTAACATGTATGAGCGAATTTATTCCACGCAGTCGGGGAAGAGATGTTTAGGCTTTAAAAATCACAAATTATTGGCATGCATCCATAAAAAAAAAACAACTAAGAAAATCACTGAAATTTCTGGAATTCGGCTGAAAGGGGCTCAGTGCATTATTAAAACTTTAAGGGATAGTGGTGGACCGTCAACGTCTCGGTATAAATAGGGTTAGAAAATCTTAAGTTCTTGGAGCTGAAGATCTGTTAAGCGATCAATCAAGATAAATGACAAAAAGTCAACTATTGAATTCGAGGCATATAAGAAAACCACTTGTTTCACTAATGAATCGAAGAAAATGATTCCAGTTTTCAATAGAATGTAAATAATGGTCTAATGGCTGAGTCAAGATTCAGCCTATTTCAGAACGAAAAGTGCATCAGGGTATGAAGGAAACCTCAAGAAGCGATGGGTTAGTTCTTCACGTATAGTGTCCTTTTATCAAGTAAATGGAGGCAGTATTTACTATCTAGGGTTGTTTTAATGGATCTGGTCTGGTATCAGCAACATTATGCGTCTATAAAATTAAGTCGATGGATTAAGGCGCTGTCTTCACCAAATGTACATGAGCTGAATTAAACGTGGAGCACATTTTCTGATTGAAAAAAGGTCTCAATTTTAATGGAAATTTGCAACATTATATATATAATTCATACTTCTGTTTATAGTATAGTGTTTATAAAATTTCAAAATATTATATAAATGTAATTAGTTTTTCCATTTTAATACATAAAGGGACTGTGACTGCTCATTTAGCATTACTGTACAGAAGAAAAATGAGAAACACATTTTATATGAGAAAAAATGGATTAACTCGGATAAAAATGAGGAGTACGATAAAATATGCTGCTCTCTGAAGGATAGCATAGCCAAAATATATTTATGTTGAAGTACTTTTATATATGAAAACCAAATTGAGATCCTATTCTTTAACACTAAGCGAATTCAGCCTTAAACGTGTTTAATGACATAAAAGGATTATTTTTATTCCCTGATAAAATTGGCATATTCCAAGATAACAATGCCAAGATCCATCGTGCACAAATTAAGCAGACTTGGTTCAAGGTAGATGATTGATTTTTCGATATGAATTTGCCATCACAAAGTCCTAACCTAAACTCAATCCAAAAATCTTCCGGATATTCTGAACAGTGAATAATTGAGGGGTTTGTGTATCTTCTATCATCAGAAATATATATATGTAATGTAAGAGCTCTGTAATCTTTCTTTTAGTACATCATAATAACCATTAGCAAAAAAGCTTATCGGAAGACAAACAACCGTATTTCCGATAGGCCATATATCCGTAGTCAGATTATAATTAAGGGAAATTCTTAAAAATAGAAATGACTTATGTGGCTCAATATTTCTCTACACGTTTTATTTACATGAAATTGGACATTTTTTGGCAATTTTCACATTACATTTAATATTCTGAATTGCGAAATACATGCATTAGTAATAAGGTACAAATGGCTCTGACTCAAGAACAAAATTCATATATTTTTTTAAGTACATTTCGATTCAAACAGATAGTAAAATGAACTTGAATATCTTAAAAATTTGGCGGAATGTGAAGAAAAGCTTGTATCTCATTTTGACTTCGACTTAACAAATATAATTGTAAATTTGAAACACGGATTAGTTTTCTTTCTGCTGTGGTGATTCTTGTAAAAAATGTTTTGAAACTCAAGGGAAGAAATAGTCGGTGTTCTAAATGATTCAAATCTTAAGAGAGGAAATACAAAATTTTTGCCTGTGCATATAACGGTTCGTTTATGAAATATTGCTGAGTAATTAGTGCAATCACAAATGATTAATGAAATACATTTTAAATAAATATACTGACTATCAGTTATCCAAAGAGTGTGTTCAAAAAAGTTTCATGATCAGTGGAATTAACTGCTATTGAGAGAATTAATTCCTTACATTTTTTCAGTTTTAAGTGCTATTATTTTTTCCTTTTTTTTTGTATCTCCCCTTGAGTTTCCGTAAATATTATTAATAGTTGAAAAACTTTATATTCATCAATCGCAATGTGGGAATACTGACTCCTGCTCCCTACTTATCCCCCCCCCCCCATTTTTGTGTATTACTTTTATTATCGTATTTACAATAAGGAAATGAAATATGATAACTAAAATAAGACATCATTTATAGAAAAATAGAACTTAAGGAAATAGATGTTACTACGAAGCATTTTGAACAAAGTGGGCAAGGGCTTTTTTTCTCTCTTTGCAACACGCAATTGAAGTCGTAGTCATCAAAGAGATACAACCTTTAACATAATTCTCGTACTGAGCAAAAATTATCATTAGCTATATAAATTTTTAAAACAGTTTTATCCTGCTGACATTTTGAAATAGTGCACATTACACTGCAGTGCAAGGCTTAAAAACTACATTATACGCTTTGATACACAACAGTAAAAGCATAGGACACAAAGTATAATGCATGGGTACATAAACATTTTGTAATTCTGAAGGAATTACGAATCGCTTCTATTCATGAAGGAATTTATCATTTTAAAATTACATAAATTTCATCTTTGAAGTGAAGGCAATTATATTTTTTAAGCGAGATATGTATTAACAAAGATTAAAGTTTCTGTTAAGAGAAATTATCGAACAATCATACTCGGCGAAAGATCATACATATTAGCACCTCTTTGCCCAAGTAACACACAAATATATAGGTCTAGTCATTGACAGACTTTATCTAATTTATATATTATGTTTGCGACATATTTTCTAATTAATACATTAGCCATTATGTTTATGTTATTTGAAAAATTATACACATGCACTTATAACTCCAGATGGATATTCAGATTTCATTCGATTTGTTCTGCCAATTTATATCTGAATTCCGTCTATTGCGAAAGCACAGATTTATAACGTAAGTGGAATGTACTCTCTCGAAGTAGCTACATTTTTTACAAAAATTAAAGAAGAGTCTTAAATGTAAAAATATACATTTACAAATATAATTATACATTAACAACATTTTGCTAATCATATCAATCAACTGATAAAAAATCCAAATCCTGTCAAATTTACAACGTCAATCCATTTGAATTTCAACATCTTGAAAGTACATATTTATAGCATAAACGAGACATCACATTTTAATTTTATATGGTTGTATTTACTTCTTTTAAAGTTACTGCAGAACCGCAGATATATATGTATATACAAAATATACAATGACAAGCATAATTAATTTTTACATTACAAGCAATTGAAAAACATACTAATCATTTTGTATCTGATCGTAATTGAGATTTGCAATCTGGTTAACCATTACATCTGATGGGAAAAAATTAGATTAATCGAAATTGAATTATTCCATCTACTGAAGGTACAAGAGTAACATGATAAATACGTTCTCGAAACAGTTACACTTATTTTTAAAATAATTTCCAAACAATTATAAATCACATAATATATATTAACAGCATAACACACCGAAACCAGATATGTACTAATAATCTCACATACTGATGGAAAAATTAGATTTGATCAATGCAACAGTTCCATCTAATGCGAATTTATATAATTTGTTGAAGAGATTATCACACACACACAGCTTCAAGTAAACATTACATTTACTTCTCACAGTAACAGAAAAAAATAAAAATAAATGCCAAAATAAAGACATAAACACATAATTGTTTGCTAACAAATCTTTTCTGACTTACATCAGTCATCTTATATGTATTGAATGGAAACCAGATGTTAATGTATCTGAATTCCATCCAATGAAAGCCCTTATCTTTTATGCCTGCGATATATATTTTTGCAATAGATGCATTTACTTCTTACAGTGACTACAAAACAATTACTAGAGGAGAAAATTTACATTTGCGAACTTAATTTATTTGTGTTATAAAGTATTCAACATGTGCATTCCAGTTATCTTTCATACAGTGTGAAATTTAGATAGTTAAAAAGTCTATATTAGTTTCATCTACCGAAAGTATATAGAGCGAAACGTAAAAGAGATATTGCATTTCCGTAATGGTTACATTTAATTCTTACAGTAACTATTAAATGACAATGCATGGCAAAATATAAACTTTCAAATATTTATACATTAACAAGCCTCTAACAATCAATCATATCAGTTCATTTTAGATACTGATGGGAAGCAGATTAAATCGAATTTTGTTCATGTATCTGAATTCTTTCTACCGAAAGTATGTATTTTTCTATATGCAAGCACGACACATTTTCATAATAAACATTAAAATTATAATAAAACGTAGAACAATCACAAAATTATCATATATGACGAAATCTACACTTACAAGTACAATTACATTTTATCACAAGAATTTGACAGTCATAGCAATCATTTTGCATACTTCTAGGAAATGAAGTCCTGTTATGCCACAGTCTATCCGAAAATTATATATTAATTGAAGATACCTAATTCTAGTTAAGATAAAATATGTTACTTCAAGAATTACATTTGCTTTTTACAATAGTTGAAAAGCAATTTTACATGAGAATATATATATATGTATATATATATATATGTAGATTATTCATAATGCAGAAAGCACCTGATAGTCGTACAATTTATCTAGTATTACGATAGTAATACTAACAAGCAAAACAGACACATTTTCTTAATCTTTCCAAATTCTCATTGACTATAGACATATAATTACAGAGTGGTCAAGATATCATGTACTCAGGATGTTTACACTTATTAGAACAAGTTCTAAAGAGTTATATACGAATACAATCCCTTATAGACACGCCTCAAAGTTAGATTTAATCAGGTAAATTTCATAGTCTATTCGAAGCCTGCTTAGAAGTGATTCTCTCCAAGATTTAGTCAATATCGTATACCTGCATTTTCATGAATATCGAAAACTATATTTGAAGACATATCATACACATTTGCATTTATCCGAGGATCATGGTAATTATCAGTAAGTGAAAGGAAAATCATTCACATGAATTTAGTTGATTTACCTGAATTCCTTCTGATAAGAATCAGTTGTCTTAGAGAGAGATAAAATGTGTATCAAACACACAAAATTCTTATAAAAACCTCTTAAGAGTCATTAACAGGTATTCAAAATGTCATACTTGCAAATATTTGGCATTTCCATCAACAACATTTCAAAATTAGGAATAAAATAATTTCAATCTATTTTAAAATCAATAATTTGTAACATATAACTCTGTAAAAAAATAAGATATTACGGCTGTTTGAATTATTTAAATAACCTTTTGATTCTGTGTGAATCTAAATATTACATACGAACAAATATCTTTTGTTTAAAAAAATTATTAAGAAGCAATGGAATTATAAATTTAAGTCGATTTCTTTTTAAAAAGTTTATTATTTTTTTTATCTGTTTTCTTAAAAGTATTAACACTTTATGTAACAGATTATGATACTATCTTTTTTAAGCAAAATTTTTGTATGCTAGATAAAATTATAGTTTAAATTAATCACTGCTTTGCTTTTCAATAGTTTATGAACTTTTTTGAAAACTATTTTAAATTAAACCAATTTTGCTAAGTATATAAATAAATTTAAATTTCTAATAATAGCATAAATAATTAAAAAGCTAGCTTGCAGTTATCTTGTTCAAACACGTATTTAAAATTTTAATTGTTGTTTTTACATTCATAAAATTTAAAACAAATGAAAGTATATCAAGTTATGATTGAGTCAATATAAACTATATAATTTATTTTTTATCTATTTTTTGTATCTTAAAATATATCTGATATTCTTTAGCAACACATTAGCTGCATTGTTTCTTTGTGGAATTGGAAAGGTATAAATTATTGTAGCAACACAAAGATTATCATTGTTGTTATTGGACAGTTTTATTTATATTTGATAAAATTATATACAGTTATACCCCGAACTTAAGCGATAAGTGGGACTGATTGGTAACTGCGTAATCGAATTCACTTAAGTCGGCGTATAATTTCGCATATAAATACACATTAATTATTTTTAATTGGGACGGAGACGAAAGAAAGTAATAATTTAGAAAAAAATTAATAAAATCTTAGATAACATAAATACAGAATCCAAACCGAAGCTGTTTTGATGAAGAAAATTTCATAAAATCAAACAAAGTAGTCAGCGGCTCAAAGATTTTGTTTCTCCCGCAAAATTTCCTCGTAACATGTTAATAATTTTTTTTATTCCTTGTCTTGTTGAAAATATGCTCTTCGTTGGATTATGTATTTTCTAAAGTTTGTAAACTTTTTCAATAAAATTGAGGCCTTCTGTCAAACTTGATCTTCTAAATGAACTGTATCTATAAAGACTTTTCAATGTTTTGTTCTTGCTCATGCATTTCTGTGAGCTCATCAATTGTCAGCTTCTGATTATGGGAATCCAACAGTTATTGAACTTTATGACTATCTACTTCTAAGTTTATTTTCCTGGCAAGATCTCTAAGTTCATCAATCACATTACCAATTTCATGAGACTCGAGCACTAATTCCGTCTGAGTTTCAGTGATCGAAAAAAAAAAAAAAAAGGACACAACTTTTTCTATACGCCATTTAAAGCTTTTTGCGAAATTTCATTTCAAGGTTATCTGATGATTCTCACTGCATCTAGATGAGCTGATGAGATTTGAAAATCGCCTAACATCGAATTCGCGTAAGTCGGGGTATTACTGTAATTGAAATCAAGCATCAGAATGTCTCTCTTTGCTTGTTCATTTAATATCAGGAAAGCTTGCTGAATTTAAGAAATATTTATACTTTAAACTGCTTTTCATTACTTTTTATTAAATTTATATTTAGAGAAAAAGGGCAAGATATTGTTAAAGGCAATTTAGAGAGACCAGATGGAGCAATTCATTCTTCCACAATAAAAGTTAATTATAAGATTTGTAAAATGCTTATAATTTTTTCTTTTAATATATGAAAGAATTTGAAAAACTTAGCAATCGTTAATTAACATTATTCTAAAAATTTTGGCTCTTAATTTATAAAATGTGAACTCTGTTCGTAAATTTATTACAGTAATTGCATGCTTCTTTTACTTATATTTTTTGGGGATGCAAATAAATTTTTACAATGCATTAAGCTAAAATAAATAGAGATTAAAACAATGCCAAGAAAAAAAAATCAATTTTAAGAACTAAGAAACTAAATACCGGTTTTTTTTAAATTGAAAAAGCACTGCTTCCTCCAAGGAAAGCTTCCTTTGATAAAAATACTTTTCATTAATAAAACACTTTCACATACTGATTAGTGAAATGATGTTGCTGTTTCATACGAATTAACATCGGTAATGGATATCTCTCAACAGAGATGTTAAATACAATAATAAGTACTTTTTTGTCAAGTTATTTATTCGTTCTTTGCTGGTAGTCCAAGTATTGGAAGAACTACAGTAGAGTTGTTGTATCCTAAAGAGACCAATCACAATTAACAACATGGTAGAAATGTACTCTGAAGCAATACTTAGAAGACATGAAAATATGAATACATTCATAACTTTACAGAATACAAAACAGATTACCACAACCAACCTTACGTGCATCTCTAATTCAATATATTGGCGCATTGAAATAAAATTACAAAGAGTTTTGAGATTTGCTTTTATTTCGTTAGAAATAAGCGCTTGAGAATTTTAAAGTGTAATACCACATTCAACTTTCTTTGTACATGAGTACAATATAAAAATTAACAGGATATTGCAAAGTTGTTTGATTTTTTCTAAAATGTAAGAATTAGAATAATTTTCACCATGGTTAAAAAAAACTATAATAAAATGCAATCAGTAGAAAAATCTGTTTAAACGAAAAATAGTATGGATATTTAGTATTTAGCGCATTTTTTCTTGGCTTTATAACGTCATTTACGTGATTTGACATGCTGCTCACTAATTATTTTGCAGTTTATACAATAGTAGTTACTCAAAAGAATTTCGCCCTTTTCCCCAATTCATTTTTGTGCTTTGAAGCTAAGAATCCAGAAGATTTTTCTTCATCTAGCTCCACATATTCTCCATGGAATTTAAATCAGATAAATAGCTCGACTCGGAAGGAAGTAGATTTGATTTCATCGTTCTTAAGCCATGCAGTGGTGACCATTGGCATGCTCTTCAGAATTTACACTTTCTTTCAAAATACACATCTTTCTTAAGCCCTCAGCACTCATAAGCCTCTAGATCATGACAGAGGTATTAAACTTCACTGAGCGTTCAACTAATCTGTAGTAACAATTACTTGCTCGCTAGCCAAATACGAATACTCTTATGACGTGAGAAATGCAAAACATCAACCCATCGTTTAAAATATGCTATTTATGTCCCGAGTATACCATTTCAACCTATCTTTGCAACACCACATTCTGGCTCTTTTTACTTGCAAATAATGGTTTAGTCTACGGCACACATGAACTGAAAATTAAGTTTTATGGAGTCGTCACAATGTGTGGTGGCTGTTGGCATCATATATTCTTATTGCCAATTACTACTAATGAATTTCAAGCTCCTGAAGTGATTTTTCATCCGATACGCTTAAGCATTCTGTTTTGTTTTAATAGGGTTATTCGTTTACTACCACATTCGCATGATTATTCTTAAAATATTGATTTTTAAAATAATCTCTTAAAATTTTACTCTGCCACGAGATTAATTTTTTATACAGCAATTGTTTGTTAACGAAGATCATCATCATTGCGTAAAGTCCCAATTGCAATTTTAGCAGAGTCCAATATGTCTTTTCAACATATTCGGCTCATTTTCAACTAAAGCTTACGTGCAAACAAGCCTTTATTCACGTACTGTTCCTACAGTGACACAATTTATGCAATTTTTTCCACCAAACGCTGACCAATCACAAAATTTTACAAATAGTCTAATCTTTTGAATTGTTCTGGGAATGTTTTAATCTTTTGACTATAGAGCTTGAATAGCTTTTTACAAAATCTATTAATTCTTTAGACACGAGTGAACAATATATCATACAGAAACTTATTGAGAATACTATATTTTCTTTCATTCTTCTCCATTGTTTATTTTAAGAAATATCATGCTTTTGTAAGACAATGCTGACTTTTTGGTTTTCATATTTTAAAAATTAGAGTTGTACATTAAAAATTTTTTAAAATTTTTTTCTGTAAAATATAATGACAGTATAACACAATTTGCAAGCTATATTTCCTCTTTTATGTTATACCAGCATCCTCTGCAACATTTTTACCGGATATGTATTTTCAGAGACAACTGATCAAAGTTGGTCATTTAATACAAAATAATCCTTTTTTAATTGAAGCTTGATAATTTGAACTAACAAGTCTATCTACTATTTGGATTCTAAGAAATTAAATCTAACTTGATGGTTCTGAAAATTATCTTTGTATTTAAATTTAAAAGTAAACTTTAAGTAGACTTAGACATAAAAACTAAACCATTATATGAATATGCGATCGTGTTTTTCGTCATAAACCCTCCCCTCCCAAATGCCGATAAAATTTATCTCATAAATCTTAAATAAGAAATCTCTGTATCGTTTCTCATAGATCTTATAGATTGGAAAAGTTGGCAAGGTACTTTTTGTTCAGCTAAAATATGGTATCTCTGAATGCTGTCTCTAATCAGTCAATATATGAGGAATTCAAAGCTGTGGATAGTAAATGTTTTGAACATGTACACTAAAATATTGGTAATTAATTGTGACTGATATTTCGAATTGTAATTACAAATAATTTCATGTCTAATATAAAAGTTTTATATGCATTTTATCTGTATTTTTAAAAAGATACTTGTTCTGTCACCTGTAAGATACTAGATATCAGAATATGGTTGAGGTTTACTATTATTCGTTCGGGAGTAAAAATGGCTTATTTTCGTATGCCTAATTTATCTGAGAATTTTTTGAGGATATTTATGTATTTATAAAGGTGGCTATCATGAAGTTATGTGAATTTAGTTCCACGATCTATTAAAAAGTTGTTAAGAATGCCTTTTACTTGAAACGATTAAC
>BMAV01000289.1:1060104-1070841 GCA_019973955.1 Trichonephila inaurata madagascariensis
AATTAGTTTTCTACATGTACTTAAATACTGTTAATTTAAAAGGAATGATACACTTTATGATATTAAATATTTTCATTATTAGATAACATGAACATTTCATGTTATATCTTCAAGTATATTATCGAATTCTGTTTCATCTTTACCATCGCTGTTACTCTCTGATTCATAAGTAAATAACCAGTTCCCATTGTTTGATGAACTATATTTTTTAAGCAACTTTTGAACTATTTCAGTTTTAATTTCATTAAACATGCTTTAATTTTCCATTCACATACTATTTATTTTACAATGGCGTGATGCATTTCTCCACCTTTCCTGAATGTTTTTTTTTACCTTCTAACATTCACGCATTTAATTGTCATTTAAATTTCCTTTGAAAGGTCTATTGATACACGTATCTAAAGGGAGAATTAATGGTGCTAATCCGGCTGGAATAACTTCGTTTTTGTGATACTTTTTTCATCAACTTATTCGTGTTATCCATTAGACGGGATATGAACATGTTTCATACTAAGTGTTTCTAGATTCTTTAACACAGACCAGGATGCTTCTACCAAACATTTCTTATCCGCAATTTTACATAATTTTCGTCCATCTATCCTTTTCCGTGAACATGAGTGAAAATACCATTTGAAAAGTCCCATTTCGGCATTCTCTTCCTTTTAAAAGTAGTCAGTTAATAACCATAAAAATAACCGTAAATATCATTTATAGATCAAGTATGTGATATTAAATATTTTTTTTTGCCTTCGTAGGCACTTATCAATTTGTTACCCGAATTTTTGGAAGCTTTTGTGAAACTTTTGCTTTTTCTCATAGAACTAATTTATTCTATACCATAAATCAACTGCATCATCTCTAAGTTCCTTTAAAGTTTTTACTTTCATTTTAGTTCTTTTTTGATCACTTTAAGGCTGAAAAACGTTCACTTTTTCTTGTTACAGTTAATCCAATCCGGCGATTTTCTAGGACCCATTTATGAACACTATCTTCTAGAATAGGCCATTTCGTAACTCCTTTACGTAAACACAATTATTCGCTAGTAAATAAATAATGTAATTTCATTTTTCTCCCACTCACTTTGGAATTTTCACTATCTTATTGCAGCGCGATTTCCATTTTCTTCCTCAAATTGAATGTTGGCCTGATATGGAAGTTTGGAGGATAGGGTACCATCTCAGTTGTCGTTCTTGTTAGTTACGAGGTACGAGTTAAATATTTCTCGTGTTACTTTGAAGTACAAACAGATAAAAATCAATCAAATTGAATGACTTTGCATTTGAAACAGCGCTGTGTTTTGCTTAATAGTACCCCTATTTGCGAGGATAATTCAGAAACTAACTATCGTTTGGGCGTGCCGCTGGAAGTACGGTTCGGAGCACCCTCAATCAAATTCACGGGAAATCTCTGATTCAGTAAACTTTCAGTCGGCAAGTGAGAGTGTCGTAGGGCCAAGAGTTTGCTAGTTATAACATGACAAAATGTGTGTCGCCATAGAAAATCCCGTGAAATGTAAGGTGCGAGGAGTGATAAGATTTCTTTGGACCAAAAAACTGTCAGCAGCGAATATCCATTGTGAATTGTGTGCCATATACGGGTCAAACATTATGAGTGAAGGTGTAGTGAGTCAATGAATACGCTTTATCAAGGACGGAAGAACAAACATCCATGAGGAATCACGGATAGTAAGGATGTCTGCAGTGAGTGCTGATCTCATCAAAGAAATCGATGAAAAAATTCGTTTGCTCCTTAATTTCACAATCTCCCAAGAAACACTTTCTAAACATTTCTCGAACAGTTTTGTAGGAGACAGTCACGGGAATATTAGGCTACTGGAAGCTCTGTGCTCGATGGGTAACGAAAATGCTCATGGATATCCACAAAAACAGTCGAATGGGCGCTGCCTCAAAATTTCTTTCCCAGTACCACACGGATGGGGAGGAATTTTTGAACAGAATATTGATTGGTGACGAAACTTGGGTAGCGCATTTTAATGTGGAGACAAAACAACAGTCTATGGTATGGGATCATACCGGTTCTCCAACCCGGCTGAGGAAAGTCCGTCAAATATTGTCCGCGAGGAAGCTGAGGGTTACCGTCTTTTTGGATGCTCAAGTAATCTTGCTTATCGAATTCATGACACCTTGAACAGCAATTAATTCCAAAGTTTACTGCCGCACGTTGAAGAAACTGAAAAGAGCCATCCAGAACAAACATTGCGGGCTACTGAGTTCTGGGGTTGTGCTTCTGCGCGATAACGTGCACCTTCACACTGCTGTAAGAACACGAGAAGTTTTGCGCAAAATTCAAATGGGATGTGTTTCATCACCCCCCTTCTGAGCCATCTGTTCACTGCAATGAATAAGTGGTTTGGGGGGGGGACAGCATTTCGCTGATGATGAGGAGCGCTGTGACACATTGGTTTAAATCATAGGTAGTCGCTTTTTATACAGAAGGAATTGGTAAATTGGTAAAACGGTGAGACAAGTGCTTGAATAATGGGAGAAACTATGTTGAAAAATAGAAGAAAGTTGTAGCTTTGATATGGCGGTTTATTTTTTTTACTGCCTGTCCCGGTTTGTTTTTTACAGTGATTCGGAGGTTACTTCCCCTCGTACAACTAAAAGGAACATTAGATTAAATGTATTTCACCGAAAGCAAATACGATGATGGTTTATTTAGAATGGCTTGTATACCAGACGTCCATCTTTTTGCGCGCTATTGGCCACTATGCAAGAGAAAACCTGTTGGAATGAAATCCGGGACATTGGAACTGGGCAGATAAAACTGGGCGATGTGACATTCTCCGATGGATCACGATTCAATTTACAGAGTGATTTTTGTTGCATCATAATCTAGAGAAGACGTGGAATACGTTACCGCTCTTTTAATATCGCAGAACGAGATCAGTATCGTGTCGAACTGAACTACAAGAGGTGATATAACTGTAATGCTTGAACTATACAAGAGGTGATTTTACTTTTCTTACTAACCAACTTTAACAATTGGTTTCCTTTTCTTGTAGAAACCGACTTTCTCCATTTTGCGATATTTGTATAAATCAAGAGATATATTTATTTATTCGGAGTAACATTAATTATTTAATTCGACCACAGCAACGCTGTCCTTGTAGAAAAAATGAGTTTTGCGGGCAAAGTTTGCTTCCCAGCATGAACTTGAAAAAAAAAAAGAAAAGACTATGACAACTCTAGAAGATGTGAGCAGGGAAATCAAATTGGCGACTTTATCGCCCAGGAGACAAATTTGGTGTAAATGATACCACGCAGGAACCATCGAGAAGTCTCTGGGATCGACATTTTTAGATATTACATGAGACTATATAAAGGTTGGTGGAGTTCAGAAGAAAGTCAGTTAGGATCAGAATCTTCTTGAGTGTTGATTGCGATAAGACGGAGATACTTTATCTGTCTGAGTTCCTTCTAGCGGAACTGTTCTAGAGAGCCGTTTCTTGAGCACTGTCAAGCTTGTTTATAACGAGTGCGTTTTACGCAAATGTAAATAATTTATTTTAGTGTTTATTTGTGTACATACGTTGATTTATCATTATGTTGTCATTTGTTCGTCCTTGCTCGTCAATAAATGTGTTATTATTCAGGTTATTGGAGTCGTCGAGGGCTTTCCCCCACGCAAATTTGCAACAATATTTAATTGATGATCAAGAATATATGTAGTTGTGTGTGTGTATCGATCCAGATAATTTTGTTATAAGCTGGTTATTATTAGTTTTAACTAAATTTAAGTAAGACAAAATAATTTTAGATGTAGACTCACTATTTTTACCAAAAATTATTAGATCGTCAATACATATTGATGAAAATCATAGTTATCAATATATCGTTTTTAATGAAAATGTAAACATAAATTAACTTAACTATTGCTAGAAGGTTCACCTGATGGTAAGACTTTAATATGTTTACATATACTATAATTAATAATTTTTTAAAATACTAAATTGACGGGCGTGTCATAATTTTGAAATTTTATAACGCACTTTAAACAGTAACTATTCGACATTAATAAAGTAACTCTTATTATATTAGAAGGACCGAAAAATTATGTCGGTTTTTTACAGTAGATTCGAATAAATAAATTTCTCTCAAGTTTTTCTTTTTAGTCAATGATGTAATCACCCTCGTTAGCAACAACCTTTTGTCATCTAGTGCGAAAATTTTCAATGCCGGATCGATAAAAATCAATTGGTTTTTTAGTAAAATATCTGGAGATGGCATTTTTCATATCATCCAAATTTTGAAACTTTTTGTTTGCTAAGAAGTGTTGCATTGAATGGAATAAATGGAAATCCGTTGGCGCAATGTCAGGCGAGTATGGTGGGTGAGGCAATACCTCCCACCCCAATCCATTAATTTTTTCCAGAGTTTTCTTGCGCAGTGTGGTCCTGCATATATTATCGTGTTGCAAAATAACGCCTTTTCTATTGAAAATTGCTGGGTACTTTCCAATTAATGATTGATTTAGTCCATCTAATTGTTCACAATAAAGGTCTGCATTAACAGTTTCTCCTGGTTTAAGCACTTCAAAATGGACTATTCAACGAATATCCCATCGAAGACACAAAAGCGCCTTTTTTGGATGTAAACCTGGCTTAGCAGTCCTTCGTGGCGGTTCATTCGGAGAGAGCCACTGTCTTTAGCGTTTTGGATAATCATACAGGACCCATTTTTCATCTGCAGTGATCAAGTGATCAAAAAACGGCCCTGTATTGTACCGTTGAAGCAATAAGTTGCATGTCGTAGATCGGTTAGCTCTGTTTTCTTCAGACAGGTTATACGGAACCCAAACACCTGCTCTGTTTGTTTTACCAATTTGTTGCAAATGTTCTTGGATGGTCTATCAAGGTTGGTTAAAAGCATTTGACAGTTCTTCGATTGTCTGACACGGATTTGCTTCCACTTGCGCCCTTAATAACGTCATTGTCTAAAATTGTTTGTCTTCCTGATCGATGTGAGTCGGAAAAATCGAAATTACCGGATCTGAACTCAGAAAACCACCTTTGGCATTTACGAACATCTAAGGCACTTGGGTAAACATCGCAGATGTTTTTGGTAGCAACTGTTGCATTACTACCCTTGTGAAACTCCAAAAGCATGTAATGGCGGATATGAATCTCTTCTGGTATTTGGCTAGCCATTTCACTCAAAATGGGGAAAGAAAATTCAATGTTATGTTTTCACAACTAAACAAGTCACTTTAACTTTAAAATGTCTCTGGCACGACTTTCAACTACGCAATGAACTCATAAACGGTAAGCAGCATTGACATGCGCAAAAACGACATTACTTTTCAGTTCCCCTAACATATGTATCAATAATATCTATTGAGTCTAACATATATCAATTTCAAGCTTATGTACAGAATAAATATCTTTGTATTTTAATTAACTTTTGAAGTTTTCTCTATTTTTAATAATAGATTAACTTTTAGATTACGTATAACATTTTATAAAATAGATTAAAATAGTTTACCAAAAGTAGTAATGTAAGGTTTAGAACTATTAGCAAAATATATGAATTAATAAAACATGTAAAATTTTAACTTTTGGTATATGCATGCCTATTTTACTTATAGAAAGCCGAAATACGATTACTAATTTCTCTACCCCATAGCTCAGATTTATGAAAAAAAAATAATCGTTTTAAAAATGCTAATTCAGCATTTTTCTATAATAATATTCACAAGTAAAGGCGTACTTATCAGCCATCTTATACATGCAAGAAATAACGAAGACTTTCTGTAAATCTGTGATCATATTTATAATGTCCTTACAAGTAAACTTCATAAGCTGTTTTATACTTTAATTTCACAACATCTTTTAAAATATTGTATTTATATTCTTCAAAGATCTCCAATGGTTTCAATATTTAACAGCAAATTGTGCAGCAAATTTTTTTTAAGATCTCTACAAATCTTTTGTTTAATAACGCCACTGCTGGTAGAAATAATTAATCTGGATACTATACTATTACATATGATATTTCTCAACCCATTTTACTTTATAATTTTCCGATCTCCTTTAAGTATATATATGTTGGTAATGTTCATCGATAAATCCACGATATCTTAAATAATCGCATTCCTCCCCATCTTGAGAAACTAAATGATTATTATAATTAAAAATTAAACTATCTATTTTTGCTATATTTTAAAGACTTTTCAGTAATAAAATTTTTAATTGGAAAAAGGGATAAATTTTTATTAAAAATCTTAGTAATTTTATCTTATTGGAAATCTTTGTAATTAATATTTTTATAAGATTTATTCATGAAAAATGAAAAGCATTTAGTCTTACAAGAAATAATATTTATATTAAGTCAGCTTTTCTCAAACTGTGGGGCTCGTCCCCCTTAAGGGGCGTGATAACTCTACGAGGGGGCGCGAATATATTGAAAAGTCAAAAACGAAAGATTATTTAAAAAATTACTGATTTACTGAAAGCAAACAAACAAAAAACTTTCTGATATATTAAAATATAAAATTCGCATTTACGCTGATATAATACACTTATAAATGTATCAGTACAGTACAATATATTTTATTATAAATTTAACCATACTAAGTTAAGAACAAATTTGATAACTATCATTGACCCCATGGGCTTGTATTAACACTTATCTTAATAATTTGTGCGGTTTATAATTAATTCCTTAACTGCCGATTAAAAATTGTGCGATTCGTTCCCCAATGCCACCGTATTTTGATGGGGGGAGAGAGAGAGGAGGAGAAAAAAGAAGGAATATATAAGCAAATCCTCCGAAATAAGTAAATCCGCAAACTCTGTCAGGGCCCTTTTATTGCATTCCAAAACCTTCGGAATAATTTTATGGATAGCAGTGCACAAAAAAGATCATACTTCGGAAAAACGTATTTATAAGTCCAGAAAATTAAAGCTTTGGCTGAGCGAGACGTTTACATACGTCGATGGCACATAAGAGGTTAAAGTCGTATTGTAGCTTTAGTGTCGAAGTATAGTATTATTGAATTCAATACATTGTTATTGTATGTAGGGGGGCGCGATGAAAATGATAACTGAATATTGGGTCGCGAATACTAACAGTTTGAGTAGCACTGTATTAAGTTAATGAGAGCTAGGAGCTTCTATATCAATATTTCTAATGACATGCAATGTGAAGAAAATAATCACTGTTTAAAATATCGCCAATGGCATCTATTTCTTTTTTATTAAGCCAAAACGGGAAATATTCAATCTGCTTGATAATAAAGTCTTTTTCAAAATTATTTCATTAATTCTCTCCAATGTTTTGTACCTTAACATCCATGTCTCTACCTTTTAATCGTGGCTCTTCTACTCTTTCCTTTTATTTTATTAACTGTATTACTACTACTACTATAAAAATACTCGTAATTATTTTGCTTAATAATCTTTTTTTGTAATGTATTTTTATCATATTACATTATAATAAGTCTATATGGGTAAATTATATTGAAACTTTTAAGGAGATAATTTTCGCTCTATATATAATCTAAGTTTTTGTACATGGAATCATCATGGTAATGGATAATTCAACATTTTGAAAACCTTGCAAAAGTTAAAATGTCGCTATTCTATGAGTTTTTTATGCTATTTTTTTTTTTACTCGGATGTATGCTGATTAAATTATGTTAATCTTACTAAATGTTTGAGCCCCTTCTCCTCACACACGCATAAGACTGAAATGACTAACATAATGTTTCACATACCTTAAGCATATACGTGGATGCTGTTTAAAATTAAGATTTTATAAAGTTAGTCTACAGTGTGTAATTATGGAAAAGAACTAAGCAGAATGCTCATAAAATGTCTTAGTTTTAGAGAATTTAGATTTATTTTTTAATTCACTAATGACAAATTTTATCCTTTTTCGGATATCAGTAAATGACGTTGTGACTGAAAATTTTAGCTTTCTGAATCTTTTTTTTTTCTTTTTAAAAATATGTTGAATTATTCTCTTATACTTTAAAATTATTTTTTTAGTGAATGAGAAGTACAAGTAAAGGAAGAGTATGGTGTCAAAAAGAAAATAAAGCTAATTTTTATTTATTTAGAGAAAAATTTTAAATTTATGTACGTAAACATGAAACGAAATTTTTGCCATAGCTCGTAAACATGAAACTATTTTCCATCTTCCCATATAATACAATTTCTGTAAAAATAAGAAAATATTATATATTCTCTTTTTATTAAATAAGACATTAAAATTTTAACTTACGTCAAGTGGTTTAAATCTAATTTGTTTCCAATGAGGCATACAGGAGAGTATCCAACAATCTCAAAACCATGATGCAGACTTCGCAACATTTCTTTGCTAGTCAGGAAGCTTTTCCTGTCAGTAATGGAATAGACAACAATATATCCATCAATATTTTCCATAATTTCTTGCTTCGCCAAGTTGGCAAGAGTATTCTAGCAATGAGAACACGAAAAATTAGAATTGAATACAAATCGGATATATCTAAAATTCAAATATTATTATAATTTAGAAATGATTTATTGTACTTCAATTTTGAATTAAAGAAAAATTCAGTGAGTTAAAGGCAAACTGAATTTCTCAGTTTTTTGCTGTAATTTTTTTAAACTATAGTTATATACATACACATACACACAAAGAGTATTGAAATTTATCAAAGATTTTTGTAAAAACTCCAAGAATACTTCTTTATTTACTTTACTTTTGGAAACTTTATTTACTTTTTGAAAATCGTCAAGATCAAATAAATCTTGAAAATCTTGAAGTCAAACTTTAAAATTGAAATCATTTTAATTGGGTAAGTGAAAAATTATTTACACTTTTAGCTTTACAGCTTTATTAAACAAAGTTAGGTGTGCAATAGATACATTATTTATCGGTATAGTCTTCACTTTGAGCAATGTACTTGGTCCAGCGAGCCACAAGCTTTCGTTTGCTTTCCTGATAGAAGGTTTCGCGTTGGGTGAGAAGCCCTTTTTTGCCGCATTCCGAACATTCATGTTAGAGGCAAATCGACGATCTCTCAAAGCTTTCTTGAGTGGTCCAAGGAGTTGAAAGTCTCAGGGAACGAGATCTGGGCTGTAGGTAGGGTGTTTCAGGATCTCAAAACCCAACTTATTGATTGCTGCCGTAAGTATTCGTGGTACCCATCGCGAACACACTTTATGGAATTTGAGTTCTTTGTGGATAATTTGATAGGCAGAATCATAACTGATGTTTAAAGAAGATGTGACCTCCTTTATTTTGACTCGCCTACTGCTGTAACTATCTCTCGACCTGCGACCGTGGTTCATGGTCGCCCAGCTTCTTTTTTGTGTTTCGGTTGTTCGGTCACTTAAAAGAATCCCGCTTTTACGAGATAAAGCTTTTTCCTCGTATTGTAACAAAAATCTCCGGTAAATTTCAGCACATTTCACATCCTCTGACCACAAAAATTTAATCACTCCTCGTTGCTCCTCTTTGGTGTAATATGACAGCACAGCTGACTGGCTTGTGCTGTTGTAGCCTGTGCATGAGGCTGCTGTCTATTTTTCTTTAATATAGAACGAAAAGTATACGTAATTTTTGACTTACCCTCGTATATTTCTGGTTGCTGATTTGATTGGTTTCAAATTTTGATTTTACGTTTACAATTTGTCTTATTTACACAATCGGCAACTAAAGATTCAACTCGGTTAAATTTTAATGATAAAAAGATACATGGCACCATGAAATTTTTTTCAACAGAATCTATCTTATTTAACTATGAAAAACGATGCAAACATACTGGAAATTACGAGTACAATAGAGCTAAATGAAACCTCAGAATTGCTAAAACTTCTATCAATCAAGTATTATTCAAAATGATCGGATGATATACAAGCATACTTTTGTAGAACTAATTTCATCATTAAAAATGTGTTTTTAAAGAGATTTTAGATTTGCTTATGTGAGATAATTTTAAAGTTCTTCGGTAAAATTACTTTAATCGAATGTTATTTTTAGGCTATATTTTTTAAATAGCATTAAAAAAGTTTATATTACCGTTCCAGGAGTATCGATAAAGAACAGTGAATATTCTTTGTCATCCACTGTGACTCGTCTATCGTAGGTCAAAAGTTCTCCACGAATGTATTCATGCAGATACTTTTTCGTTAGATACCGCACAATCAGAGCTGAAAGTGAGAAATTTAGCCTTAATTAAAAAGAAACTATAAATCTGTCAGTAACAATTGAAGCTCAAAACTAAAATATTTATTTAAAAATTATATATATATATATATAATTTGCTATTAAGTAATATTTTTGATAAAAGAGACTCATTTGATTTTAACATTATAAAAATGCCTTTTTGGGGTAGTAACCTACACCTATCAATATTTAGAAATATTATCTTAAATTTTATAAAAAGAAACAATGATTTAGTTTCTGATAACATTTTAAAACAAAGTAATTTTGTGAACTTTTGCAATAATTGCTTAGAATACGATTATCCAAGTAAATTTATTTATAAATATATTTCTATTTCTAATTAAATATATTTTTTTATCTTAGTTCATAATTTTATTTAAAATTCCTTCTATTTTGTTAATTTAAAAAATATTTAAAAAAAAATTTTAAGCGCTTATTTTAATTGCAATATATCTATTAGTATATAATCATCCAAGTATATTTACTTTGTAATATATTTCTATTTGATTTTATCTATTCTTAACTTTGTTCATTATCTTTTTTAAAACTTCCTTTATTTAGT
>BMAV01000289.1:1071241-1083002 GCA_019973955.1 Trichonephila inaurata madagascariensis
CAGCAGAACTTCTAATTAAAAAAATAAAGTTTTGGGGAAAAAATCTGTCAAGTGTAAAGTTAGTAAGCAGAAACTAAAAAAGCAATAATATACTTAATAAATTGTTTTCTTTACTGCCCATATACTGAGTGGTTCTTTATTATGATCATGTGACAATCTTACGCAAATGAGCTATTGCGTTATAGTGCTACCGCTAGAGGACTAGGTTAGTATTAGAAGGAAAGTTGAATCCCTAAAACAGTAGTATACATTAATTGCTTGTGAATACATGGGGGGGGGGGCCAAATGATTAGTGATCGACTTTTACTCTATGGGGATAATTTTTGGAGTTTGAATGAGTGGAGCAAATATTTATGGAACAGCTGTATTTATGAAATATTCCCGAGCAGCTGTAGTAAAAAAATATCATAACTGGAATGTAAGGCAAAAGATTGGGGGTGAACGAGAAAATTGTGGTCATCACCGAGTAGTAAATAATCAGGAGAAACGAAGAAATTCCAAACTATAAAAGAAAACAGAATGGTAATAGTGTAGCCAATTGCAGATCTTAATGAGGAATCATCTCACAGTATTTCTGAGAGCCCTGTTTGGCGTACTAATTATCGCATGGAAGCCGAAAGCCAGTGTGAATACTGTTGGTATAAGATAAAACGTTTCAAATCCGCCGGATCACACAAGAAATGGATGGTGGACAGTTGGAAAAAGTAATGTGGTCCTTTGAGTCGCGTGTTAAGTTTCATTTTGCAGAAGGGTGAGTCAGAGTTTGGCGGAAACAGCCCGTAACCATTTTCCCTTAATTAATTGCTACAACAGTTTAAGAGGCTAAGGAATTTAGACATTTTGGGGAATTTTTCATGGTATGCTTAAGATTTTATTATTTCGTGTTTGATCGTCGTGATCTTATAGTACTGACGATTTCTGTCAATGACAAAGGGTACTTTTAACAAGAAAATGTCTCCTGTCATAATGCTGGTATTGTTGCAGCATTGAGAAACAATACTGCAACAGAAGAAACAGGACGGACACTTCCCTTAGGTGAGTTGACAATCCTCAGATTTCGATCCTATAGAGCAGTGCTCCGCATCCTTTGTATCGCTGCGGACCTGTCAACGTTTGATAATTTTACCGCGGCCCACTGAGGGTGGGAGACGTTGATTGTTCATATTTTAGATTGTTTGGACTTAACAATTTTATTTTAGTTACATTTATATAAATATGCCTTCAGAATAAAATATAGTTACACCAAAAATGAATAGAAGGGATTTAACGTGGAATATAAAGTGATTTCCGTGGAAAGATGCGCAAATCCGAGAGAAATGCCCCACTTTAAACGAAATGGCAATGTTCTTTAGGCGGTCCGGCACCATTTGATCCACGGACCGGGGGTTGCGGATCACTGCTATAGAACATCTGTGGGATGAAGTTGAAGAGCCCTCTGTGTATGACACACACATCTACATCCACAACTATCCAGTCTCACATTATCGGAAATATCTATTCTTCAAACATGGTCTCAGATTTTACAAACAGCCTATCAACATCTCTCGTACACTAAAAAACAGGAAAAAAGGCAAAGAGAGCTGTATTAACCCTCCGTTAGGTGCTTGAATCTCTCGGATGCATAATAAAAATAGTGGTGACACGGTGATAACTAACCATTATCTTTTTGATGGTTTTTCGTGTAAATATCTCAATTCCTGATTCTATTTTAAATATTATTTTATGTCAAATATGTTTTAATGTCAAATCTCACTAATAAAATGATTAAATCAACTTCAAACGTAAGAATGAGGTGATGCATCAGAGAGATGTAGCGCGCCTGTAGATGGAACCTTTTGAAGCGTGCCTAGTGGAGGGTTAAAGCAGGAAATAGAGCTACGAGATATTGATAGGATACTTAGAATAAAGTTGCTACTCAGTGTATTTAGTAATGATTTGAAAAGTCTTTTACAAGTCTTAGTCAGAAGTGTCTATCTAAAATATTATTAAGATGCAAAAATAGAATATTATTTAACTTTTGGGATGTTATTCATAGGGTGTTACAGAAAAGTCGTTTTTTGCTTTCATAACATAATCATTGCTGCATAATCATATTATGTTTTTAACTATTAATTAAATTATTATTACTGTAAAAATTATTTTCAATACTAAATAAAGAATTCCCTAGTTATTACCATTATCAACGATGATTGAATTCTTTTTATTTAAAGGAAAAAAAAATGCTTTCTTAATTATTATGAATATAGAACAAAGATATGTGGAGCATGACATAAAACAAGATCTGAATGCACGTAAAATAAAGTTTGCAAAGAAAATAAACAATGGCGCATTAGGACTCATTTATAAAAATGTTAAAAACTTTCTCGAAGGAAAAAGAATTGGTAAGAGTATTATGAATTCTCTCAGTGCATGTATTATGAATTAGGTAACACACATAAACACTTGCACAGAGGTACATAAATCATATTACATAGTGTATATTTAAGATTTTTTTGTACCTAATTTTTATCCGATAAAGATTTATCATATGTTTTATGTTCAAATATACCAAACATTATAATAATATTACTGCACACTGAAGCTGAAAAAAGTTTTCTAGAATATTTCCTTATTTTATGTCAATAATATTTATATGTTATGGTATTGTGACAAACGAAGTGCTTTATCTATACTGTTCATATTATACAAAAATAAATTTATTAAAAACGTATTAGTCACCCTAAAATACTTGTTTGAAACGACATTCACTATGAGATAGGGTAGAAATAATGTGCACTTACTTCAAAATACATAAGCCTAAATTTTTTGATGCTGTACTTTTGAACATAGAAAGATATATATCTTTGAAAGATATATATCTGTAAATTCCCACTAAATTCTCTAATGAAAAATCGTAATATATCTACATTGTTGATTGTTAATCAAATATCAATCTAAATTATTGAGTTAATTTAAAGATAAATTGGGAATATTTTTATACTGTAGTTGAATATGCAATGCTTCCTCATTTAGAAGCTCTATTATGATGTAAAAAGAACTTTGTCTTGCTTTGATTCTTGATTTCTGGATTTTGATTAAAGCATTATAGTAAGAAAATGTAGTTCGAGTTTTTCAAAGCTTCCCCCCCTTTTTACTGATATAAATGCATTTTTTAGATTAATTAGCATTTTAACCCTGTATAATAAAGCTAAACTTTGTGATAACGCTCTCTTATAAAAGCCTGTTGAAGATTCGAATAAACATTTGAAAGTGAAGAGTAAATACGTATTTAATGAGGAGCAGTACAAAGAAGATTCTGGTAAACGCGTATTTTTTTTAAAAATGTTAAGTGTTAATCTTGTATGTGTGCAATGGTTGTAAGATTTGAATTAATCTCTTAACAAAGAAGCATTACAATTAATGTTTGGATCTTAAAATGGCTCAATACATAGAGGGATAAAGTAATAACATAAAAATATATGTTTCTGTGTCAGAGAAACAGAGAAAATATTTCTATTTAGCCCTGAGATAAAATTAAATAACCACTTTCCCACATGACGCAAAATTTCTGAAAAAATATTGTTATTCATACTTGCAATAGTGAATATTTTTAGATTCCACTGTTGAAAAATAGTAACTTATACATACGTATATAACTCTTTATACATATAATAATATACATATAGAAACTCCATATATAGCAGGTTCTCTTTTTAACACAATATGTGTTTAACTTTCATTCTAACTTTGTCAGGCAAGTAGAGAAATAAAATAAATCGGAGAAAAAATTAGAGAACTCAACGAATTATTTTACTAGAAAGTAACGGGTTTTATGTTGATTTCAGGTTCAGTACGCATTATGCAGTCAGAGGAAATGAATTAAACTAATATGTAGTCACTGAAATAATTTTTTAAAGTTTCTACTTCACCAATTCCCTTTTTAAAAATTTTGCTGCATTGATTGGTATGGAGTTTTGATTAAATTCCTCAAATTGTTTATTAGAAATACCTCATGAATTTTTCCGTCAAAAGGATAATTATGAAAGATAGCCTATTTATTTGACTCATTCTTTTTTTTCATCATATGAGATTCATACCTTATTTCCCATAACTTTTGTAGTTCTTGATTCTCAGAAAGGCATATTGACAAAATATTAAGCACGTAAAAATTCAAATTACAATTTCTATGTAAATAAATATTTAAAACTTTGAAAGTGGAGTAAGTGGAAATAAAGCAAGCTTCAATTTAATGTAAACATTTTAGAAAGAAATTGATAGGATTGTTCAGAATTGCACCTAATTAATTTACGAAGCTAAAATTATTTGAAATTTTGGTTGCCATTCTCAATATTAAATTTGCGTAAGAGCTGCAATGTGTTCGACGATAGTTCACTTTAAGACAGCGTTTCTCAAAGTGTGGGGCGCGCCCCCTTGGGGGGCGTGGTAACTCTACGAGGAGGGTGCGAGCATATTGAAAAGTTGAAAACAAAAGATATAAAAAAAATTGTTTATTTACTAAAAGAAAACAAACACAATTTATCCTGACACAATAAAAACCACAATGCATATTTACACTGATATATTACACTTATAAATATATCAGTGCTACACAATGTATTTTATAATTAATTTAAGGTATCCGGACACAACGTTCGTAACCATGATTTTGCAAAAGCGTATAACTGGATAATATTTATAATATTTATTGTCACTTAGATTAGAAAATGTATATAAAATTGTTTTAAGAATAGTATTACAATAAAAAATTATTTAAGTACAATATTTTGACAAAAAATGAACATAGAAGGACCCATTTTCAAAATATTCCCCTTTTGTGAAAAATGCTTCTATTATAATAATATTTTGCCAGTGTATAGCTCAGACCTCTGTACAGAGGCTCAACTAGAATTTTTGAAATATGTAACTTAGAAGTGGGTTTATCCATGCTTTACGACAACAGAGGGGATAAATGTTAAGAAAAAAGCGCCGATAATTATTTCAATGAGTTGTAACTCTGAAAATAATGTGAATTTTTCAAACAAAATAGTTCAGAATCTCTGGAGAAGTCTTTACTTTATATAAGCAATATATAATTATTTTAGAAGCATTTTTTATAAAAGGAGAACATTTTGAATAAAGGTTATTCTAAGTTAATTTTTTGCCGAAATATTGTATTTAAATAAATTTTTTTTGTCAAAATGTTCTTAAAACAATTTTATGCATGTATTCTAATCTAAGTGACACTAAATATTACGAAAATTATCCATTTATTCGCTGTTTTAAAATCATGGTTCCGAACGTAGTCGGATACCTTAACAATACTAAGTTAAGAACAAGTTTAATAATTACCAATGACCCCATGGGGCTGTCAGATATAAAATTATATACAAAATTAATACTTATCTTGATTATTTGTACGGTTTATAATTAATCCCTTCACTACCAATTAAAAGTTACGCAATTCGCTTCCCAATACCAGCCGTTTTCCACGTAGGCGCGCTATGTAATGTGTATTGGGTTGGGAAAAAGGAATAAGGAAACAAAAATAATCTGAAAAAAGTAAATCCTTCGTAAATCAATGTCAAGGTCATTTTATTGTATTCCAAAGCCTTCGGAATAATTTTATGGACAGCAGTGCTCAGAAAAGATTGTACTTCCGAAAGACTTATATATACGTGCGGATATGTTAAGGTTTTGACTGAGCGAGACGTTTATATACACTGGTGGTACTTAAGCGTTTAAAGTCATATCGTAGTTTTAGCATCTAAGAATAGTATTTTTGAGTTCAATACATTGTATGAGGGGGGAGGGGGACACGAGGAAAATTTTGATTGAATATTGGGCCACGAATATTGAAACTTTGAGAAGCACTGCTTTAAGAAGTGGTGTAAATCAAAACATGAATTGCACTTTTCAACTGCACCAAAAACGCACCTTTATATACTAATCTAGAAATTAATGTTCACTTTAACTGTTTGCATATTTACAGAAATTACTTCGGGATGTGAACGTAAGCTCTCTGGCTAAAGAATTGATGAAAATGAAGAGCGAAATGAAATATACATTACAAAAATGAGAAATTATGAATGTAACTCCTAATATCATTAAAAGAATAAACTAAAATGTCAAAATCTATTTGAAATTTCTTTAATAGGTAATAATTGACCTTTATGAAAATTTACCAAACCCACCCCACCCCCCCCCCGCCCCCGCGCCCGCCCATGGGCTTTTTTCCAATTTTTAAAAAATTTTACTATTTCTAATCCTCTGACATTTTTAGACAAAGATCGAAGAAAACTCAAAGTTAAATAACATAATTTCCTCGTCAAAAAATAATTTATGAGTTTTTAATAAATTCAAGTTTCAGATTTTAGGGGTCATTGTAAATAAAAATAAAATAAAATCTCTCTCTCTAGGCAAATCGTTAAAAAGAAAGTTATTCGCAATTTTGAATAAATATTTTTATTTCTTTAACCTCAATCTGTTTAATAGCTCGATATAATTATCGGTAAGGGAACAAAAGATTGCATATGTTTGTGTCAGAAGTTAATGATCCCGTAATAGCTCGCCATTGCTGTTTGCCTTTGGTCATTAAATTTCAGAATAATGGGATTTGCAATCGAGTTATTCTTTCATTTTAAGAACTGGAATGTTAGTTGTGTGTAGATGAGGAAAATAAATACCCTTATTTATATAAGAATGACGAAGCTTTTGAGGCGTTTTAAAACAATATTGATTTATCTGAAATATTTCAATACTCAACACACCGCTAAGAGATCATCATGGTTTGGATTAATTTATGCACTTCCCTGTTTGTTTATTGCTAAAAGGATGTGTTGGTATTGAAGTTTATATAGGATATTTCACTAAAAAAGACTAAATAATTTGGAGTTTCTTGATAAATCTTACAGAATATGCTCTCTGAGAGGATCGATTTAAATTCTTTCAGAAAAGGTCCTGCATGATTTTTTCTGAGTTTATTTATGCAAAGTTTACAAAAGAGGAAAGGTTTTTCGATTTTACGTGACAGCTTGAAGGATGTTCAGTTTTTTTTACAGTTTTAGTAACGAGTGAAATGATTCTTTTGAGTTTTTCTGAGTAAAAAAACACGAAGCTTAAATATCGATAATTTAAGATTATATATAAGAATGTGCTAATACGACTTATATATATATATATTATTTATATTAAATTATATATATATATATATATATATATATATCTTATTAACTTTTTTTTTATATATATATATATTCACGCTTTTCTGTATATTTCATGAATCACTATCCATACACTTCCTTTTTTTTTTAAAGTTAGAGTTAAGTTGATCTATCTAGTTCTAATGTGTTATCTGGTATATTGATATCTAACTTAGTCCTCTAGCGACAGCTCTGTGATGGTATAGCTCATTTGTATGAACTGTCAGGTGGTCATAATAAAGTGGCCGCTCATTGTACATTTTGTAGTTCTTAAAAAGAGATGTTATTGTTTGTTTCTACAAATTTTGGATAAAATATTGTTACCTCCTAAGAAATAGTTACATAAAGAAATCAGATTTTACTAAGATTTTGATGAAAATAAATAAACTGATATGAGAAAATGATTAATTAGAATAAAAATGTTTTAAACTTATGATAATGAATTGAGGTTATGGTATCAATGTTATTTAGAACTAAAGATTAAGTGTTCATGACAGGATATATAACATTATAAAAGTTAAGGGGTTCTTTGGAGGGGAAATTTAAATCAATTGGGAACATCTAGATTTTCCCGTTCATTCATAAAACGTCTGTACATTCTTGTGCATCAAATAAAATATAAATTCAAACTAAAAGAAAAATATAGCAGAGTTTCTATGGAATGGTATGTTTTTTATATTTTTAACTGTTGAAAAGGTTTCATTGTTAAAATGAAATTATTGCTAAAACTAATTTTGTTTCGTGAGAAATATTTGAAAACTGAAAGGAATGCTGCATGAGAAGTAACAGAGAGGATTACAGAATTATAAAGAATTTTTTTATTATTGTTTCAAGGCTATGTTTTGGTATTGCCATTTATTGTGGATTCTTATTCAAGTTAAATTAATCATTAACTCGAATTATGAACATCACAAATCTAAATCTGAAATGGCCGATTAAATTTATTCTTGATCAAAACCAGAGAAAGTTTTTTAAAAGTTCATAAAAAACAACATATTTTAAACAAACGTTGGGGACTATTACTTAAGGCAACACGATTTCTTTCCTCTCAAATCGTTAAAATTCTTCCCAGTTATCAGTTAAAAGCGTATTAATTTTGTGACCATTACTATGACAGGAATAAGAAATGGTGTTTTACGCACCAGGTGAATTCCAACCGAACGCAAACCATCAATTTAATTTCTGTCTATAACACATTGAACACATTTCAGCTGACACACAAGTAAGCCTAATTGCAGAATTAACCATATTTAACTAGGAAATTTATAATACTTTTAATTAAAAGTATCAATGAAGACACAAAGAGAGAGAAAAAGCAAATTTTAATATATATCTCTTGTATATTTCAAACACACTGTTGAATCTAAGAGAGTTATTAACTTTAATTTTGTTTGAATTGTTTAATTTCACAAAAAAATTATTGATTGCTGTTGTTATACATACTTTTATTTAGAGTCTTCATCTTAAATAGAAGACACTAATTTTACTTTTATAATTTAATTTATTGAAAGGTACGTATAAATATAATGTTGCCACACACACACACACACCTAATAATGCACAGCAATTACTTTAAGAAAAATTCACGACAGTAATGAAATACTCATATATAAAAGTATACATACTCTACCAAAACTTTTAATGCATATTAATAAATGTTTAAAATTTCTAATAGTTATAAATATCTGGAATATTTGGACATTTGAATAGAAACGAAAAATTTTTTAAAAACGAAGTGGTTATCTACACTGTTTCCATTTTTCTTTCTTGAACAGGTTTTCATGAAATCTTAATTCATAATAAATGATCAAAAACATTGCACAAAGGAATTTTCACATGCTTAAGAGAACATTGCAAGAGGAATAGGATTCTTTACTTTTCTCATTTTTTTATCCTTGCCCTTTTTTTACGGTTAAATATATTTTTTAGTACATGAATGCGAAGCATTTTATTATTTTTAATACAAGCGAACCATAAATATCTATATGTATTATTTGGACTGAAGTGCTTGCAATTTGATAATTAATATGAATCTTTTATTTCTATAACATTTTTTCTCCTTTCTTTAAGTCCTCACATTTTATGGTAAAACAAATTGTTAATCTTTCTCAGTTTTTTTCTTAGATTTCAGTATTTGAAAAGATATATATTGTCTATTTTCTTCATAACATTTCTCCATTTTTTAAAAACTTTTAATTGCAAAATTTTTGCATCCATGTACATTTTACTGATTTCCAAAAATGAAGCAAAAAATCAAAAAGTCCTTTACTCTGAAATTTTCATTCCCTGAAGTGTTATGAAATTTGACAAAAACTTTAAATAAGCAGTGCCTTAAAAATAGACACAAAAGAAAAAAAAAGAATTATTTTCTGTTTTTTCAAAATTCAAAAAATTAAGACATGTAAAAAAATGGCATCTGCTTTCAATGTGGGATGAGTTTTTGATATCGAGAGGGATCAACTCCATATTGAAGCTGATTCAAGCCGTACAGATACGGCAGTGATGTTCCATGTTCAGAATGATGTTGTTTATAAACTTAGTTGGCAACAAAATCCATTTCTCGCCAAGATAATTTGAAAACCCTAAAGTTGTTATTGGGATGGGTTAATATTAGTTATATCTCCTTAAAGTATCACAAACACCCTCAATCGGTCGTCAACGCATATACTCATTAGTCATCTCACGAAGATGATTCTTCATCAACCGAGCTATGTGTAGTTTAGCATTATTACGATAATAATATTTTAGGATGAAAGTATACCCCTTCCCCTGCAGTTGCATATGGATGATTCGTTAAATAAAACAGGGTTAGCACAAATGATTCATTCATTTTGAAAAAGCTATATTTTTAAAAATATTACTTGTACAAACATGAAAGATATATGAAAAGAACCACAAACTCACCCAGTTTATACACCTTAAACAAATTATCAACTTGTGTCCTTTTGGTGACGTGATACATGTCCAGGCGATAATCGAGCTCCTTCCATGCGTTTCGTTGTATAGTCCTATCAATTGTCTGCACTGCAGTACTGATGCGTTCTCCGAGCTTGACTAATGATTGCGGTGTGTGTGTGTGGGGGGGTATGTAAACAAGGTCCTTAACATACATCCATGGGAAGAAGTCATAGGGTGTTAAATCAGGGGATCTGAGAGGCCAGGGGAACAAAGATAGGTCATTCTCACCAATACACTCAGTACAGAGATGACAAAGCTCATCATTTAGGTAGTCCCGAATTGACATATGCAAATGAGGGGGTGAAGAGGTAAAATAAACAATATAAACTTGGAGAGTCTGTGGTTCTTTTCATATAATATGTATACGAGTAAAACTTTTGAAAATATAGCCTTTTCCAAACGAATGAATCATTTATGCAAGCCCTACATTATAGGCATTTTTTTCCGAAAAATAAAACAATGTGTTGAGAAACCATACTTTTTTGAGCTTCCTGATTTAAAAACTTTTATAGTATCTAATGGGAATTATTCCTTTGATCATCAGAAAACGATATATTTTCTGTCTGATGTTGTCAATATGTTGTATGTTTCATGTTTGGATGTTGATACATGTTACACAGTCTACGAGAAATAATTAATACTTTTTTGTAGATACTATTGATAACTGTAAACAAATGATGTATAAAATTATTAATAATTAAAATTTTTATGGATTCTTTGCTTTAGAAATTCTTTCCTTTAAGAAAACATTTTATGTCTTACAACTTTTATTTATACATCTTTATGTGTTCGCTTATTTTATATTTTATGTAATATTCCACAGTATAATATACATGTTTATTTCAGTTTTACATATTAAAATGGAAACATTATTTTAAATTACGTATTGTAATCTTCACAAATGTGTAAATAACTTTTTTACATAAATCTTCCAGCAAAAATTTTTTTAAATGTTTCAATCAACTACAGTTTTAGTAATTGTAAATTTTTTTTGAAAATGCTTTAAAAGTGCAATTAGGCGAGTAAAAAGCGTTTTGATAAAATTAAAAAAAAAAAAAAAAAGAGAGAATTTTGAAAGATGCAGGAAAAGTGTAATGAGAAAATAAGATGCAATTCGTTTCTTGCGTGGGAGAGAAAAAGATATAAGGAAAAAGCGCAAACACTTTGAATTTTCATTGGGGCATATAAGTTGAAGTTAAATTGATAAATCTTCACCTAATTTATACCGGAAGTTTTTGTACAATTTCGCTAGATATCCTACATGTATTTTTTTGCATTAGTTTGAAGAATACTAAATTGAAACAAGTGAGAAATGTTTCTGACGTAATGCAGTTAAAGAAAGAGGAAAAGTAGAGTTAAAGAGAGCAAAAGAGTGATAATTTTTTTCAGGTTAATTTCTCAAATGTTTTGGAATTTTTATGAAAAAAATCTAATTTGCGAATTCGAAAATAACCGGGCGCTCAATTTATTGATATGAAAATTGCCAAGGTATCCTTTCATTTTTGGCAACATTTTGTTCATGGTTTTGATTTGTTTGAAGTATTATAATTTTTTCCGAGTGGGATTATTGATTTTAATTGCTATTTTTCAACAAAGAAATGTATTTCTTAAGCAGAAGCCTATTA
>BMAV01000289.1:1083402-1095454 GCA_019973955.1 Trichonephila inaurata madagascariensis
AATTTGAGCATAATATCGAATTTCTGAAAAACTTACTAATTTTAAGAAGGTTTAAATTAAATATACATTTATATAATGCAGAAAGAGATGAGCCATACAAAAATCCTTTTACGTGCGCACGCATGATTAAAGTTCATCGTTCAGGGATTTTCAAAATCCACTTAGTGATATAGAAATGAAAAGAAGTTTATTATGGGGTATTGTGTCCTCTTGCAGTCCGAAAGGTCACACAATGTGACAGCATAATGGATAGAAAACCGTTGAGGAGTTCCTGTGGCAGTCGATTCCACTCCTGCAGAAAAATAGTTTTTTGCTCTTGGATGGTTGTCGGATGAGGATAGAATTGTTCTCCCAAGAGGATTACAATTCTATCCTCACCCGAGATTCTCAATTTAAATGCTCTGTAAGGTTAAGATCAAGGGATCTGGTTGATCAATCTATGGGGCAAGGATCCGCACTTTCCAGGTAATTATCCACCAGCTGAGCTCTTTGTGAACCAGTGCCATCATCCGTTAACATGAACCAAAGACCAAGTGCGACCCTGAAAAGTCGGAACATAGGACTCTGAGATCTGCTTTCTGTACCTAATAGCTATCAGGGAGCATTTGTTAAGCCCATGCATAGGTATTTGGTCGTACAACATTTTGTCTACCCAAGCCATTACACCTCCACTACCGCAATAACTCTTTTCTCCGATGAAGTAGAGATGGTATCGTGTACCCAGATACATGTATGCTAAAGATCAATGTCTTTTAAAAGGCACTGCGCTTCCCAGAAGTTTGGTCCAATGCGTGTGTTGCTTGCATCATGCTAAATGCGCTCTCTTAAGTGCAGCAGTGAGTGGAACCTAAACAACGGGTTTTCTGAAATACAACTATTTCTTATGAAGCCTTTGGGCAATAACAGACCAAGGAACTAGATTACAGTGGCAACATATTGCCCACATGTGAGCTGTGAGCCCTGTGTTGCCGCTCAGAAAGTGACAAACAACGATTCTCTTGTATCGTTGGGGACCTTAGGCAACTTTATCCAGATCTTCTCCATATAGATACAGTTTCCTGAAGCTCTTTGCATAAATTACAGATAACACTAGGCGCTACATTAAGCTTTATAGTCATCAACGTTTGTTATTATCTTGCTTCCAATCTTTCGACAGTTCTCCATCTCATTCCAGCCTCCATCTCATGTTTACTTGTGTTTTACTTAACACTTTATAAAATTTTCCTAACTCTTGTGAGAAACACGGTAGATGTCGTGGAAAAGTACAAGCATACAAATCACCACCAATCTTTTGTGCTTATACAATCACGATTCAGCAAACACTCACGTGTACATTTTTGTATTAGACTCTGAATACTTGCACAGCTCCTAAATGGCTTAATTATAGTACCTTTGATTTTTTAAAAAATATTTCTTGTAATTTGGAATATATATATATATATATATATGTGTGTGTGTGTGTGTGCGTATATGTAAGTGTATTATTTATTTCAAAATACATTCCTCTGAAGGATGTTACGATTTACATATTTTAGAAAAATTTTCGTTTATGTTAGGATTGAAATTTCTCACTTACTGTATTTGCTTAAGCAGAATATTTATATAAAAGCAAAATTTAAAAATTAAAAAAAGTTATTGATTTAGAAAACAGTTTCTAATTCTTAGAAAATTTATTAAATTGATTCAGTAATTGCTTGAAATATAATTAATATTTTTCAATATATAATTAGCAACATTTTGTGTCAAATTAAAATTCTCCTATAAACAAAATAATGATAATAATAAAATAATAATAATAATAATAATAATAATAATAATAATAATAATAATAATAATGTTTAACGGATGCACTTCCCCACTTTAAATACTTTTTCTCTTTTTTTAGTATCTTGATTTGAAATCATACGTAACTAATTATTTTTCAAATACCGGAGAGTCATTTACATTTGTTACTTTATAATTTGACGTCTGTCATGAAGTTGAAAACAGGAAAATTAATTAAAATAAATTGTCAAATAAAATATAGCTTTAAAGATAACAATCTCTATCTATTACTTTATCCAATAATTTATTAAAAAAGCCAACCATTATAAATAAACTACTTTTTTTTCTAAATTCAGAAGAATGATTTATTAAATTGCAAAATATACAAATTGTTGTTGGATATATTTTGTACAGTGTAGGTACTTTTATACAAACCATATTGCTTATAAATCTTTTCACTCACAATGTTTGTTCGTCAAGAATAATGGTAATAACTGATAGAAATGTAAGAATTTCTGGAATTATAGTCTTAAGGTTGATTTTTTAAAACTAATGCTTTATTTTGTTTTTACAAAGGATTATTGCCTTTTTTTTCAAGCTTACATTAACTCTTCATTTTGGTAATTATTTGAGAAGTAGAAGAGAAAATGCACAAAGTATAGGCTATTCAAAAATATTAACATAACATATCACACAGGATAAATATCCTTTCTTTTCAAAACATTGATATGTACAAAATGTTTTTCAATCACGCGTAAGTTAACTCAGTGACGCAACAGCCCATTAGGGCCAAGACCTACTGTGCCCAACTCAGTATACTCGACCTTGGGCCATGAGGTGCATGAGCAGATGTTCCGGTCAGGTGGTCAGTCTGACGTGAAGCTCCCGATGTTAAGTTCCCAAGCAAGCTTTGTACTCATTTATCGACCCACTGAGGGGATGAAAGGCAGAGTAAACCTTGCCCAACCTGGGGTTTGAACCTCGGACCTGTGGTGTGGAAGCGCGATGCACTATCTACTCAGCCACTAGGCTTTCACGCGTACGTAAGATAATCTTAATTTTTTTGTGTACAAACGTTTGTTTTTAAGCAAGTACAAATATTCAATGTTTCACATGAATTGTGTGAATATTTTTAAATTTAAGTTCAGAAACGGTGAAGAGATTTCTCTTTGTATTAAGTTGAGGACGATAATTTAAATAGGCAGTATAAATTGTAAAGTATTTTGAAAAGCCTTTCATGTATTAATAAGAATTGAATGAGTATGTAGAAATTTAAAATAATTTTTATGATAACTTTAATAATTTACTTCATGATCTACCATGAATGTGGGTTGTGCCCCACCCTTCTCCCAAAACACACATATATGGTACACAAAATGGAACTTATCTAACATTCACTAAAAAGAAGCTACATTTAAATGCTTTAGCTCTAATAAACTATTTTTGATTTCTCATTTAATGAACAAAATTTATGTTATGAAAACTTAAAACCTCGAGGTTTTAAACTGTATATCAATTAAATCATTTTTGTAAGGAAATTCCATTGAATAAAATAGTCTCTTAGAAGCTGGTATTAATGTCTTAAAAAAGTGATACCTTGAAGAATACTAATACCTTTAAAAACGGTAAATGCTTTAATCAAACATTGAACTACTTTTCTTCGAGAAGTTTTTGAAAAGCATGGGAATTTTTTTCAAAATGACTTCATTCTTATTGGAAAATTTTACAGTTTCCCTTTCATGTATTTGGAATGAATGGACTAACTAAATTTGGAAATTTTTAGATTCTTTTAATTGTTACTGTAATGCTTGCACACTATCCAAATAGTAAAAGAAAAATGTTTTTACACAGAATTCAGCAGTTCTTTCATTTTCAGGCTTTTAATTATTACTTTAAAATTTTGTGATTTTGCTTCAAAGAGTTTCAACTTATTTTGGTTGCATTTTTATATAAGTATGTCTCAAAAATTTTGAAAAATGTGCAGAAGCATTATATCAACAGCTTCGACGCTAATTACTTTCAAGTTCTTATAAATTTAAAGGTCCATAAAATGTCGAACGGAAGTAATTTAGGTTTAGAAAGTTTTTATTAGCTTATTGTCCCATAAACCCTGTCTATTTGAATACTTTATACTAGTTTTTGTGTGTGAATACTTTTGTTAGAATATATCATTTACTCATTAAAAAAATTCTATATTTGCAAGTATTTAATTTAAATTTTAAAGTAGAATTAATTTGTTATGCATTTTTCATTAAAAAAAATTTGTATGATAAAAAACTTCACAAGTTCAAGAAATTTGACAAGATATTAATGAATTAAAAAAAATACCTGATTCTCTCTCTCTCTCTTTCTTTAGCAGTTTGCTTAAAGATAGTAATGTACTATTTCTCAAATATTGGTAAAATAAATCTTAATTTAAATAAATAACTGCTTAGTGTTTTGAAAAGTACATGAATTGTTGACTAAAGATATAACAAAGGATACAATTGTGTGATATAAATTAATTTTTGTATTTACTTATTTAAGGTATTCGACTACGTTCGGTACCGTGATGTTGCAAAAGCGTATAAATGGATAATATTTATGATGTTTAGTGTCACTTAGATTAGAAAATGTATATAAAATTATTTTAAGAATATTGTTACAATAAAAAAATATTTAAGTACAATATTTTGACAAAAAATGAACATAGAATGACCCATTTTCAAATTATTCTCTTTTTGTGAAAAATGCTTCTATTATAATAATATTTTGCCTGTATATAACTCAGATCTCTGTACAGAGGCTCAACTAGAATTTTTGAAATATATAACTATGAAGTGGGTTTATCCATGTTTTACGACAACAGAGGGGAGAGAAATGTTAAGAAAAAAACGCCGATAATTATTTCAATTGGTTGTAACTCTGAAAATAATGCGAATTTTTCAAAAATCATAGTTGAGCCTCTGTACAGACGTCTGAGCCCTATACAGGTAAAATATGATTATAATTGAAGCATTTTTCACAAAAGGAGAACATTTTGAAAAAAGGTTATTCTAAGTTAATTTTTGCCAAAATATTGTATTTAAATAATTTCTTTTTGTCAAAATGTCCTTAAAACAATTTTATACATGCATTTTAATCTAAGTGACACTAAATATTATGAAAATTATCCTTTTATGCACTTTTTTAAAATCGCGGTTCCGAACATAGTCTCCATCTACTCCTTGTCGAAGCAAAAATTTGTCATTACACGATTAATTGCATTTGGTATTTATAACCTCAATTACAAATCTATGAAGGTAACTAAAAACGGTTGCCGTATAATCTGGTTCATGACACGCAGTTCCAACAAAACAACAACAACAAAAAAAAATAGGTCGAAATTTACGGGCGTGCGTTACACGCCGGGTATAAAAATTATAGCTTAAAAAATAAGAAAAGTAAAGAGTAGACATTTTTAGATATATCGTGCTCTTTATTTAAAAGAAAAGACATATTTTATGACCTTAAAGTGTTGTAGTTCTAGATGAACAGTATTTTTCAAAAGCCTGGTTTAATACCTCGAATAAATGACTTCAAAACATATTAAGCATTGGGCACATACATTTCAGGTTTCCTCGTAAAAAAGAGGGTGCATGTTATACAGCGAATATGCCTCAAAATTAAAAAATGCAGTTTGAAGGTATAGGTGCGTGTTGTACGCCGGATTTTACGGTAATAATAACGAAGTATTCTACAGAATGCTACAAGTAAATATATCCATTTAAGTTATCAATTCTTTGTTTTATTATTTGTTAACTACCTTATATAATTTTTATAGTTAGATACTAATTCATTAAACGATCAAATATGGCAATTCATTAATATAGGTCGGCTTTTATATAAAAGGCATTTTTAAATCAGAGAAAATAGAGAGAGGACATTAATTACAATTACGTGTTTTAATTTTATTGAAAATGTTTTCACACGAACTGATGTTATGTTTCAATTCAGAGCGTGTTAGCAACATTTAAGCCTATAGTATATACATAAGCTTTAATTATATGATTATGCCGTTTAATCAACGCTCGTTAGCTTGAGATAATGTCATGGATATATCTATACCTATCCAGTTGTAGTGAGTAGGTGTGATGTTATAATATAATATATATGAAGACACTGAGTCAACATACAGTTTATGAGGTTATATCGATTTTCTCAAGTATTTAACAAGAGCGAGTGATTTAGAAAAGCCTATTAAAGGTAGTAGCTTTTATTCCCCTGTCTATTCTAAGATTAAGATTACTATTCAAGTGAAAAATTAGTCGTACAATCCTTTGACAAAACACTCTTGTAATACTACCATTTACTTAAATAATTGAATTTGATTGATTTTATTACTCCTAAAACAGTTATATATTAAACCAAATATGTCATTAAAAAATGAGGTGTATCGATACCTTGAGATGCTAGTTCAATTTGTTGCATGATCGAGCTTTGGATAGTAGATAGAAGGAAGCAACCCACAAGATTATGAAAAATTTGAAGCGTTGTAACATTACTGAATGAGAGTTGTAATTCAAATTCTGGTTCCTATTTCAAAGTGATATTGAATTCGAAGAAAAGTTAGAACTTCTATGTAATTAGCTTTGTACGATCGAACATTAACTATTCTTCCCAAACATTCGAAATTGAATGAATGATTATTTATTAACATAGCAATTTGAAATCACATGAGGACTATTGGCAACAGACCTCATAATTTTAAATTTCATTCAAGAGACGAGCATGACCTGAGATATATATTCTCTAAGAATCAGGCTAAATAATATAGGCTGATACACAACTTCCTAAAACTCCAATGTGAGGATTTTGAGCCTTGACACAGATTTAACGAACATTAGCCTCTCTGTACGACGACTTTTCAGTGGCGCTACGACTCGAAATTAGAACTAAACAGAAATAACGTGAACTTTGCGACTATGATCACTCGGCTAATGAGCTCTAAAATTCTTAAGCCATAAAATAGACGAATTTCAATATTGCACGCGCACGCACGCACACACACATTTATGTATATATAAGATGAGAATGCTTATCAACGTGATATAATAGCGTTTAAGATATTTACAATTGTAAATTTTATTCAACCACGATAAAACCTTATAGCCCTAGTTTCAAAATAAAAAAATGTAGATAAAAGAACGCCCTTGAGAGTTTTAAAGGATTTTTGTGTGATGGACTAGTAATTTAAAAGCTTTAGAATATTTACGCGCACGATTTTTCTGCACACCGCGGAGAGTTTTCAAACATTTTACAGGTCTCAATAGTCTCCTTCCATTTCACTTTGACCTATTTGGAACATCGAATAGGAATGGAAACGTGTGCGCAATCTTTTCTTATATATGCTTACTACCTACTTTCAAATATTTAAGTATAATTTATATAGTTATTTCTTCTTGCTCAATATCTCGCTTTTCCCGTAGATTGAAGTATTTCAACCGAGAGAAATTTTAGAGTATTTCTACTCTAGAAACGTGATGTTGAAAAATAGAAAGGATTATATTTGTATTTTCTCTGTGAATTCAATGCATCTCGTGATAAAAATGGTTGGATTATATATTATTTTTTTTTTGTTTTGTTACTTGTATCAATAAAAAATTCTCTTTGGTTTTTTTAGGATATATTTCTTTCTAAAAGAAAGCAAGCTCAAAAGTAAGTGGAAGGCACTGCGTCAAAGTGTTGTAAAACGAATCTTTTATGCGTACAGAAGGAAATATTTCAGTTTAATTTAAATTGATTTTTATTAAAGTTGTACTCTCTCTCTCTATATATATAAAGTTCGTAAAGCAACGGAAGAGCTAGTGGCAATGGATCTCATAACTCTGAGCCTAGATGAAATGGCTAGGATTACACCTGGCTTAAACTAAACTGGCATAAACTTCAACAACACGACACGTGAGGACTTTAAGCCTCAAAATATTTAGTGCGCATCAGCCTCTCTGCTCAGTAGTTTTTCAGGTGAGTCTGGACTGATACCCACGACCCATCAACGTTAGTCATGAGTTCACAACCCTGACCAGTCTGCAACTGCGGCCTCATTTCAGTTTCAGAAGATTGCTTTTAGAGACATTCCTTCCTTTAAAATGCTGTTTAAAACTATGCACACATTTTAAATCAAGCAGTTTTGGTTTCTATAATAATTTTGAAGCAATTTCATTGTTGAATTGATTTTAATTGTATGAAAAAAAAGGGGATTTAGATATAAAACCAATGAATTTAATGCTGAGCCGATGATTGCATTGTTAACTTCATTCTACAGTAAATATTTTTGTCATTGAGTCTCTGAATTATTTCAACCTTTATATATCAGAAATACAAATATTTCACCAATACGTTTATGCAATACGTGGATAAAATATTTTTTTATAATGCATATTTTTATTTTTTCTTAGAAAGAATGTGCGTGTGTTTGGTTGGAATTGTTTAATTTAGCTAAAAGTTGACGGACAAGGATCTGTACACTCAATTTTAGGAGAAGTTGTATGAGAACAAAAAATTCTGTAGAATTCTAGGTTCTAAAAGAAAGTGAGCATTTTCAGTAATAATTGAGAGCTCATAATTTTTTAATATTTGAAAGCTCAATGGATCTGGATTGTAATAATCACATTTTACAATCTGATTATATTTCTAATATACTGTACTTAAAAAATGTTATTATTATATACTAAAGGAACCCTTACGAAGACCGCACCTCTAAAAAAGTTTTCAATGATCAACCAATTGGCATATGAAGAAAGGGCAGGCCAAATCTTAGATTGATTGATGAACTAGAAAAAGATCTCCTAGTTTTGAGAACTTTTTTTTTATATTTCTAATGGGCTGCAGATTGGCGTTTTACCATTGCAGACCTAGTACAATCCCCAGAAGCTGGTATCTCTTTTTAGTGCGACACCATATTGGCAGATACCAATCACCGTAGGCAATTTTGATGCCCAGTTTCCTCTCTAGAGGGAAGCACATGAGCTCTGATGATGCAAACATGTACTAGGATTAAATTTTGCTGAGAGCCACCAAACCAAACAGACACTCTAGGGACCTTTTACGTGCCGTATATTCATACGACATGGCCGCTGTCGATTTTCTGCATCAGGAAAATCCACCGACTTGGGCCGGGGACGAACCAGCAACCTTGGGTGCAGAAGGCCAGCGACAAACCAGCCACGCCACTCAGCCGGCTTGTTTTTTTGAGAATTGGAAAACACTAGCAGGAAGAAGGCTGGCCTGGAAAAGGCTTCTTGATAAGGCCAAGACCCACCCTTGGCTTTCGAGCCACTGAGGAAGGAAGGAAGGAGGGAAGGGGACCTTTTTTCATATACCAACTAGGACGTGAACATTCTTTCGAATTCTTATATAATATATAGGCTATGGTACCCTAGTAGTTATGGTCATGAACTCGTAGCTAGGGTGTCATAAATTTGAGCCTTGTGCTATTGAAGATCCGCCTTGTAGAAGGGGCTCATACACGTTAAATATGTCGAAGTGAAAAGTCCTCCCCTTGGCGGGGTGTGGAAGTTTGGAGAGGAGGAGTGCCAACTCGAGTGTCGTTCTCGTCACTTGTCCGAGGTTCAAAATTATGAGGTCTGTCACTAATAACCTGAGTGTTGCTTTATAAGTGCGATTTTAATAAACACTCACTCACTCCTATAATATTCGAATAATATAATATATACGTTGAGTTCATATATTAACTCATTGTACTTGAAGATACTTTGATATGAATTACGAATATTGTGGCAATCATGCTCCTGGATTTCAGGAAAAAAACTTCACCTTTTGACAGCTGTATGCAAGCATGTAATAACAGTATCATATGCCCCCTCACTTAAAGCCCTATTACAAAAACTTACGAAGTAATTTGGAGTAAAAATGTGCATCTTTAAGACAAATATATATATATATATATATATATATATTGTATATGTACATATATTTATAACGCTCCACATATTTTTAGGTTGAAAACATGAATGTTCTAAAATTGTTATGTTAGAATATAAGTTTATGTAAAAAAAAATTTGCATAAACGGAAAGAATCGTTGTGCAAAAAAGATTGGTTATGTATGCTCTTGTGATCACGCACACACATATAATGTAGCACAAAAATATGTCCAAGTTTTCTTTTCTAGTCAAAAAGTGTGTAGATAATTGTAGTGCATTTCGGAAATTTTTATTACTAAGCCGTGTGTCTTGCAGGTATCAAAACGTGAGAAAAAATTTAATGTGACTTATAATGACAGTGGAAACGAAGTTAATCACGCGTAAATTAGGTTGATCTTATGATGAAATTGGAAACTTTCTTTGGAATAAGACAAGTTACGGAACAATTAAACGTCCGAGACATCCGCCTGTTCTTTCTTCAAAGGATTCACATAGAATTGTCCGAGCAGCATCAAATTTAACGATATCCGCTACCAAGATAAGGAAACATTGTGATAAAAAAAATGTCCTTAAAAACTATCAGACGTCTATTAAAATCCATTTTTTAACATCGTTAGAGCAAGATTAAAAACGACACTATATTTAAAACCAATCCACAAGGACGCAAGTCTTGAGTTTGACGAACGACATGAGAACAGACTGGAGTAAAATAATGTGCCCCCCCCCGGTTGGTTACATTTTTAGCATATTACTCAGGCTGTTTAAGTAACTTTTATGGTTGCAGATTGTTTTCATTGATGAAAGAAATTAACCTGGATGACCCAGATGGGTTTAATTTGTATTGGCCCTATCTGACAGAAAGAACAAAAGGTATTCGTAAAGAAAAACTGAAGGAGGAAGTTACATGGTCTGGAAGCTTTTTTTTCCGCCTGTGAAACACCCCTCTGGCATTTGCCTCGTGTAAAATTAATAGTTAAGCATACCAAGAGAATGATGTGCAGGAACAAAAACTTTTGTATTAGTTACGAATACTTTCTTAGAAATGATGCACGTTTCTGCAAGACGTTATCATTCTGTGGCGTCAGCACCAAACAATAACTGCTAACAAAGTTGATTTACTAGACTAGTTAATCTATTCTTCAAACTACGGGTTTGGGGTAAACCACAGTCTGAATGGCTCTTCAAACTTCAAGCAATATGAATTATTCAAAAAATAATTTTATTTACTAAGAATTATTGCTTTTTTCTCTTTCTCCTTTATAATTATCTATTGAAAAGATTTACCTTATTTGCGCCTAAAATTAAACATTTGACTGGGTTAGGACTTATGTATTAAACTTTTCTTCGCTGGCAAAGTGTATTGAAAATCAGTGAAAATATTAAAATTAGTTCTAAAACAGTAAATGGCTAATTTATTGTTAGAAATGCCACCGTAGGAAGACACTCAAAGGGATTTACAGAAACGTTTGCTTATTTTCATACCTGAGTTAGGGAGCGATCTTGCATATGAGCAAGAGATATACATAAATCCCCAACAGAGGTGATAAAAACACATTCTCTATTTTGTCTCATATACTTAAAGATTCAACTTCTTAATATACTTAAGGTGTAATATACTCAAGGTTTCAAGGTTAAAGAACAATCAAAGTCAATTCTAATTATTAGAATAAATATGAAATTTCAGAATAAAGTTGTAATGGTATTACTGGTAGGAAAACTTTTCACGACGTTTGGAATCTTGATTCCAATATTATGGTATTTTGACACCGGTTGTCCTTGCCCTAAGCCCCACAGAAATAAAAGTATCTTCGGAAGTTTTTAGTTTCGGATGAAATGGAAAATGTTACTTTGGGTAAAAAGCTTTATTTAAATATCATAGGTGTTAATTTTTCCTTACAACTAGGATCTTCTCTCCAAAAGTTGGCCGATCACTCCCTCAGACCTTAGCCGCATGGAAATATTTGGGAACTCCTAGTTCATAGAACAGTTGTAAATAACGAAGTACTCATCTATTGCTAAACTGAAGGTTGCTTATAATAACTTAGACATTAGATAAATATGTATTCGCAATTTTCTGAAGTAAAAACTTCGATAGCCGCGTTGGTCACTTTTTGGTAGGGGGAAATCTTATGGGTTCGCGTCACCGACATGCTCATGTGTTATGTTAAACAATTAGATGAACCAATAATGGTAAACTATGCATCAAATCATCTTCCAAATATTCTTCCACGTGATGATGAAATCATTGAAAGAACAAAAAGTCTAAGTATTGTTGAAATTAATGATGACAAAGGTGTAAACAATTAAAACAATGTTAAAAATCAAGTACATTGAAATTTAAGGTATCAGACTACGTTCGGAACCGTGATTTTGCAAAAGCGTAAAA
>BMAV01000289.1:1115192-1144957 GCA_019973955.1 Trichonephila inaurata madagascariensis
ACAACCAACAACTCAAACAGATGTTGATTGAGGAATGGGCACTCCTACCTCAAGAAATGTTGCACCAGCTGGTTCTGAGTATGCGGAGACGGTGCGAAGCAACCATTGTAGTAAGGGGAGGGCATATACCATGTTAAGGAACATCTGCTTGTTGTTCTTCCTGTTGGATAGACAATCATGAGTCGCGATACCATGCGTTCAATAAAGCTCGTTTTTGTTTGATTCCATACCGTATGCGTTGTATTCCTTTTTCAGTGCCAATGCTTTCGTCATCCTTTACGTACATAATACTCTCCCTCATTTCAGAATTTCATGTCTCTCAGATGATTTTTCGTGAAGTTATGGCAATAAACCCACCTGTTGCTTAAGTTTTGCACACCAGTGTATATTGTAAAAAGATACTAATGCTTAATAAAATGGGACACAAATACATGTTGTAATTCATTATTTTTGGGATGAAGTGACTTTTTACATTAAAAATTCACTTTTCTCAAAATGATATTTTTAAAACTGCGTGTATCTTTTTCTCAGAATCTTCTGTACGAATGCAAATGCAATTTGTACGACATATTACTGATATGTAACTATATATATATACTGAAGTGAGCTTTTGAGACATTCCCCAAATATTTTGCTAGAGAGTGGTTATCGTGAAAAAAAAAATGACAATTTTCAAAAAAATTCATAGTGATACTTCTACATTGCATGCTTTTGAAAAATCTAAACGATATATTTGAAAAATTTAACTTCAACATAAATATAGAAGTATAATTAATATACAGACAAAGTTTGAAGTTTTTATAGTTAACAATTTCAGATGAAAAGGTACATAAAAAAGCTCAATTTAACATTGTCGATATAGGTACCCACTACTCTTAAAACAGACTGTTCACAATTAGGTTGCTTTGTGTTGAGTTTCCTGTTCGGCAGTGGCTCTCTTCACTGAGAGCTTCTATCTCTGAAGTTGGTTTCCTGATAATGGTTTCCTGTCTGAATAATAGTGGCAACTATGGAGAAAAATAGTTTCCGATATAATCTTTCCTTTAAAAATAAATTTTGTTTTGAAAAAAGATTTTTTTTTATGCGAGTTTTTCAAAAAGGGTACTTAGTTCTCAGACACACCTCGTACTTTATTCAAACAATATTTTCTTGTTATAATATTTTCTGCAGGATTTATTTTTTTAGATACTTGATTTTACAGGAATTTTTCCTTCGGAAGCGGAACGCAGCCAAGACGGAAGCTTAAACTTTTATTTTGGTATTGCAGATTTAGACGAAAATGAAAACAGGTTACGCATTTGTCAGGATCTGCTGTTTTAAATACAATTTATTCCTGTAGACGTCTTTAAATAACAAACAACGGGTGCTTAGTTCTTTTTGACGGAAAAATCCGAAGACGTTTTCAAGGAAATAATAATCGATGTACTTGTGTTTTTTGCAATACGTCGTTTCACATCGTCAGTTGGATGTACTCATCTCGCATTTACCAGGTGTATGACGCGAAAAGATTGCGTAAACATGGCATTCGGATAACAAATTGTATTCATATTCTATTTTGATGGATAGTATATATCTTTTTTTTAATGGAGTAAGACGTAATGCAGGAGGAAAAGGGAGAAAACGTATTTTTATTAGATGTCATTTGTAAAAGGAGGATAAGCCTCATTTTTGAGAAACATTTTAAATTTAAACAACATCTGGAAGTGAAATAGAATTCCATCTTTACTGCGATTATGAATAAATGATAAATAAAACGGCACCGAAAATATGTCATAAAATTGATTTGCTTTTTCTTATTTTGTAATACGAGTGTTTATTTTATTCATCCGAATGCGTCAGTAACGTATGTCTTCCAAAATAATGCAGATAATGTTTTAAAAGCCTTACCTATGCTATATTATTACCTATACCTCAGTGAGTAAAATGTTAAATATAAATTTCTTGAAATTATTTTAAGTTACTTTCTATTGAAACACAAATTGCCCCTTCTGCAGTAGTTTTTAGTGAGAAATTTAATTAAATGCTTCAGCTAATGTGCATGTTTCTGTAAATTAATCCTACTAATTTGATTACCAACAAATGCAATTTTTAATGTGTGAATATTTAACTCAGTTCGAAATATTAACTCCATAAGGACAGTTGTGTTTTTAGAGAATCACGAAAATAATTGTACGTATACATTTTAGTCTCTCCCATGTGAAATTTTTGATTAGCGAGAAGAAAATGTATAACGCGAAGAGATTTACTTTTATTCATATTTCAAAGAGAGATTTTCTCCTCTTGTACCACTGAATAGATAGATTTATGCATGTTACCGTTGGGGCCGTGGTAGCCTAGTGGTCCAGGTAATGGACTCGTGGCTGGCGTGTCCTTAGTTCGAAGCTAATACATCTGAAGATCCGCCGTGCAGAGGGGGCAGATGCACGTTAAATATGTAGAGGTTCAAACGTCCTCGTCACTTGACTATGGTTCGAAAGTATGAGGTTCGTCGCCAAAAACCCTCGAGTATCTGAATAGTGTTACGTTAATATTCACTCACTCACTCCCGCATGCTAGCTCTAAAACGCAAAAATCAGGCAATGTACACAATACCTAGGTATTCTGCAGATGAACATGGACTATGTGTTAAAGTATGGAGAATTGTTTCATTTCTCTAAGATTGCCTATATATAATCTGCACATTGTCTATTAGACACTTGTTGAAGGGAAAATAAGGTCTCTTTCAAACAATAACATTTTTTAAGCTTAAATTAGCACTCAAACACAGACAATATGGTTATACTAGTGTAGACTCTCAGAATATATATATATATATAAATTCTACTTCAGTAGACTCTCTCTCTCTCTAGCGCGTATATATATTTTATTATATAATAACTCAGTTCTTATATTGCGTAGGTACATTGGACTACATTTTCCTACATAAATAACTTATTACAGTATTTCTGTAGTGCCGAACGTTAGAAAATAACCGTTTTACATAGAAGCTGGATAAATAGGCTGAGTCTTAAGGTAAAATAATAACAAAAGTTGCTAGATGCAAAATTTAAACTTGGCTTCAACAACTAGGCCCTACTAATTGAAATGTGATAGCACTATAATTTTATTCCATAAAATTATAACTAATTTCATATAACATATATAAGATAGTAAATAAAATATGTGTACTGATAATTAATGAAACATGATGTTTTACATTTTCACTATATAAAAACTCAAACTTTAGATATCCTAACAAAAAGCAGAAGAAAGAAGGGAAGGAAATTAGAGAAATAAACATTTATACACTTTAATGATCCTTAATACGTTAATAAGCGTATCACCTGAGAAAATTGTGAAAAAAAGTTTAATGTAATTCTGCGCTTTAACGGAATGATTCAGAATGTTTGTAGATTAACAAATGAATGAAATGTTTAATGAAGTGTTTTAAAACAGCCATTTACAGTATCATAGTGTGATATGGCCCCCCCCCCTTTGGTGACCATATCTTTGATTGTCAGCGTGAACTAGAGGTGTGGGATTTTTTAAATAAACAGACATTTTAAATTCTTAATATGACTTTATTAAGAATAGAACTTAAACGTCTAACAATTTGGATAAATTTAAATAAGTGAGAATCTAGAATGAACCAACACACAAAAAGATAGTTAAACCGAATCGCGTAACTTGGACCACTTTTTCTAAGTAATTATTCAATCCGCCTACTCTCACTTCTAATAATATTATGTCCTAATATCAAATAATCAGTCCTACCTTAATCCAAATTTAACTTCAAGCTTTATATGGAAACGTCTGGGTGCGCGGGCAATGGTATGCAATTTGTAATAATGGCTAAGTTTCTAGGTAACTTTACGATAGGCTGTCAATTCACGCTTGTATCTCCTCCAAATATAACATTCATCAAATTGCCATTCTGCTTACTGAAACTTCTGTTCTTTTAAAAGCTATCTTATTTGCATCTCTTATTCGCATTTCGCTTCTTGGGTTTTGGTTGGAAAAGAGTTGCCATTAATCTTGGCCATCAAAGAACCCAGAGGTTATGTTAAAGAAAAGTCGCGTGAGCCCGTCACAATAGTTGTAAAAGATTATTCAAACAAAAATAAAATAATTTACTGGAGGATTGGCAAATTTTTCAACTGTCTACCAAAAAAAGTATTTCAACTCTGGAAATTTAGAAACTTAACAGCAAAAACATTTCTTACGGGACAGTTTGGAAGAGTCTTAAAACGAGCACTAATATAAAATTTATGAAAATGAAGAAAACACCAAAGTTATAGGAACATCATCTTGGACAAGGCTGAAAGGGGCTACAAATATCCTGTTCTGGATTGACGAGTAGAAACCAATTATATTTTCTGATGAAGAGAAATTTATTTTTGACAGTTCTCAAGGTGACAGACACTATTGGAATAACTTGAGGATGGATGTATAAGAATGTTTCAATAAGTAATGGCATGGGAAGCCTGTGATCCTAATGGATTGTGTTATTTGCTGAAAATTTTCGTGATACATAGACTTTAAAATATCAAACGACGCTATATTATCATCTGATGCAATCTTGCATCACCCGCGTAATCGGGCCAATCAGAAAAGCTTTTACTGGAAATCATATGCTTTTACCAGCTTCTGGTTGACCAGGACTAAAAAAAGGCTGAGATCGCTGGATCGAACGAAGATTAAAACTCAGGCCAGCAAGTGATCTCCCTCACCCAGGAAGGAGCGACAGACTCTCCCTGACTTGTCTTTCGCATTTCAACTCTCTATCACCCTTGTAATTATTTCAGAGTGTATCTGTTATCTACAGAACTCTTGGGCTCTTAAGAATACCCATTTTGACATTTTTGGTATTTACTACGGATATGGCTTCGGACTCGGACAAGGACTTCGTACATATAAACCAGATGCAATGGACTCACACGCCACCAATTGATCCTCCACAGTACAATCGACTGAATTTTACAAAGGCGCAAATCCGTCGCATGGAGCAGATCAGGTAAGAAAAGATACGTACCATTACGAGGCTACGCAACAACGTCACCCACTATGAAGATAACCCCCTCTACCAGCAAGTCCTGAATGAATTTCTAGATATAGATGAGACCATACAAGCTGGGGTGAATGATTTTGACTCTCTCCCCAACTGTTACACCCTTGGAGGCCCATATCATGAGACCCCTTAAAATTTCCCGGTTAAAACTCAACTTACTTCCCCAGCTAAAATTGTTACTCAATCCAACAGTAAAACAAAAGACAACGACGATTTAAATTATCCTCTACTAAGGAAGAATTCGCGCCGATTTTTATTTGACAATCCTAAGAATTTGCCTATTTTAATATCACCGAATACTTTCTCTTTTCCAGTCAATAGTCACGAGAACTCAGGAACGAGCGCTACTAACGTTTACATCGCTATCGTCCAGAAGACCCAACTAACTCAGACTAACCCATCCGCCCGCCAATCAGAGCATGGCTCAGAACCCTCTCCCACTTCCTCCTCCTCCTCTCATGTGGAAAATTAAAACAAACTACCCCGAGCAACTTAAAACTTTAACTAACAACTTCCCAAAACTTAGAATTCGCTTATCCTGCCAGTTTCTTAAACTCTACACGGACAATTTTTCATACCCCACTGGACAAGCTCCCCCCATAGTTTTTATTCTACTTTTTCACAACCCCTTGGCAGCCGATAAGAGCCATCATCCTCACCAACTTTTGACCAACCAGAGAGCAGCCTCTAAGCTCTCACTCATGCCAAAATCATCCTGCTACGAACTTGAGAATGAACTTTTAGGCACGCCACCTGGATCCCCTTGCTGCAACCAATCGCCATCAAGTCATTCGCGGAATGTAAAAATCCAACTTCAGTCGTTTCACAATCGAAGCTTATCAGATATGGGATTGAAGACTGCGTCGCTGCCCACAGAAATTCTCGCATCTACTAGCGAACGAAGACTGCTTTTGTGAACGCCCTGTAAACAGCGTGTAATGTTTTTCATGTTACTGTTTGTATTATGTTTGTGTTGTGAGTGTCTTTAAAGTAACTAAATAAATATAGACCTCTAATTAACAAGATTTTTCCTCTTCAACTATGTCCCGATAATCATCAGAAACAAGATCTTAATAACAAAATGCCTTAAATCAAGTATATATGTATGAGTATGTATGTGTTTGTGTGGCAAAGAAATTCACGGATGGCGCTAATAACCACTACGAGAGGAAATAAAAGTGATGGTATCAGCTGATTGGAAGCCGATGCGTGTGATCGAAAGTTTCCTGATAGATTGTGGAAAATATGATGGATGACGAGCTAGGTCGTGTTGTTTTTCTTCCAATAACTATACAACGAGTAGTACACTTAGACGTATCTGTGAGAGAAACAACTTAAGTCTATATTTTTGTGTTAAAAATGTTTAGTCCTTCGACCTGTGCATTTAACATTAGTGTTCTCATTAAGAAATAATTGTCACCCTTTTATAGTCCTGTCCCTGACCTCCAGGCTCAATCGATATATATTTAGATGTGTACATGTAACAACAAACTTTGTATCAGTCAGTCCGTGCTAGCTCTTAAACGTGTTCGAGTCAAATATTCTTTATTGCGAAGAAAATGACATTTTTCATTGTATTGTCATTCGTTTGCATGTAAACAAAATGTTAACTGTTGAATTTACAAATTTGAATTTTTTTTACCAAATGTTATAAGTTTTTAGGTCCCTTAATGTAAAATTTTACTTAATCGATTTAAATTTGAGTTAAAATTAAATTACTCTAAATGCAAATATATATATATATATATATATATATAAAAGAAAAAAAAATAACAGATATATTTCGAAATAAAACTATAAATGTATATAAATATAGTTCCACTGAGATGAATATAAATGTCTAAACATAGTTTCACGTGTATTAACACACATTATCCGTCTGTGTTATCCTAAACCTTCAAATATTTATTATTAACAGAACAGCAAATTACACTCATGGACAAAAAAATTAGCGCAACAAGAAATAATTGCGGGATCGTAACGAAACTTGTCATGAAGGTACATGTCGGGGAGATATGCAAATGATTAGAAATGAAGCGTGATTGCGCATTACGTTTAGCCGGTAGAGGGAATTTAACGTCGTTCTCTGTGAAGTATAAAACAGGTAACCAAAACTTGCTTGAGTGTGCTGAATCGTTTACAAAGAAAGAGCTGAGGTAGACATGCCATTACGCCGTTTTCGAAGACAATATGTGCAGCTGTCGCAGTTTGAAAGGGGGAGAATCATCGGCATAATGGAAGCTGGGTGGTCACTAGCTCGTCAATTAGGATGCTCTGATTGTGTTGTGAGGAGGTGTTGGGACCAGTGGATCCGAGAGATGTTATTTACATGAAGACCAGGCTGAGGACGCCTTCGACAGACCAGTCTTCGAGAAGACCACCACATTGTGAGAAATACACACGTACAGCCAACTGCTTCATCGGCCGCCATCCAGGCACAGGTAGCTCCTTAACTAGGGGCCCCTGTGTCTTCTCGAACAATACGAAGGCGCCTACCTGAAGGACGTTTGGGATCGCGGTGCCCATTACGTGTGCTGCCCTTGACGCCCACCCATTGTCGCCTCCGTGGAGTGATGCAGCGGATGAGGAAACTGGACTGCAGCGGAATTGAACCAGGTTGTCTTTAGCGACGAATCCAGATTCAATCTCAGCTGTGATGACAATCGTGTTCGTATGTGGATACCCAGTGGTGAACTCCTCAATTCTGCCTTTGCTTTACAGCGACACACCGCTCCAACAACTGGTGCGATGGTATGGGATGCCGTTGCGTACAATACACGGTCACCCCTAATATTGATCCGTGGCACCATGACAGCCCAGCGGTATGTCCATGACATCCTGCAACTACATTTTTTGACACTCATGCAATAGTTCCCAGGAGCCCTTTTTCAACAAGAGAATGATCGGTCTCACACGGCAAGGGTTCACAAGATTGTCTCCGCTCTGTTACTACCCTTCTTTGGCCTGCCCGATCCCCAGATTTGTCTCCAATAGAGCATATATAGCAACATTTGGGACGGCGAGTTGAGCATCCCATGAGTTTGAATGAACTTCAGGCAAAGTTACAGCAAATATGGAACGAAATGTCTCAAGACATCATACAGAACTTGTATGCCTCAATGCCCGATCGTATCGCATCGTGCATTCGCGCTCGAGGGGGTTCAACAGGGAATTTCATCCTCCGTTCTCTTGCCTTTTTCTCTGAAATAAATGATCCCTTTTCTTTGATTTTCTAATCATTTACTTATATCAAAGTAGTCATTACGTATGTAAAATTTCGTTTCCTTTTGACGACTCCTTCTTGGTGCGCTAATTTTTTTGTCAATGAGTGTATTTCAAAATAATGAGCTACATGTATTGTTATTCAACCAAATTCTTTTGACGCGTCTAAGTAAACTGCAAGAACGTTGAAGAGTTTCTGATGCATTTATGTGTCTAACAATTCTATATGGGGAGTTAATTACATCAGATTTCCGTGTTGAGATCTTAACGCAATTTGTTCAGATTACGCTTGTTTTCTTATCCTCGGCTGCATTTAATGGCTTCAGATTAACGGAGTGGATTATCTCAGAGGAGACAAGAATAGAGTGTGTAATTAGGGGTCCATGGAAAAGCTGGGCTAAATTCAGTTCCTGCACTAATACATACACCAGTACAGAATTCCTATGGTTTTCCACAAATATATAAACAATATCAAACATTTTTAAAATTCTTTCATTTTAATGTTTATTGAGAATAAATTGAATGGATATTTCAATATTAAGCGTATATATATATATATATATATATATATATATATTTGTATATCATTTATTCAATTTTCTTAAATATAGGGGGAATTGTTTTATTTTCTAATTGAAATGCTATTATTTTTAGGGAGTTATATCCAAATATTTACAGTTTAAATTAGTATTAAATAATACATATCGGTAAGTATTAGATTTATATGTTGTATTATTACATTTTAATATACTTAGCTTTGAAATAGGCCTTTTGTATTTTGAGAGTTTTTTTTTAAATTAAAAATTTTAATTTATTAAAAATTTAAATTTTAATATTTTGTGTAGGGATATGCTTCCGGTTTTGTAAACTCCAGTTCCGGTTTACTAATTATGCTATAACTTTGCTTCTAAATATCATAGAAACAAAAATAGAGTGTTTTTGGAATCTTAAATGTATGAGCTATAAAATAAAAACATAATAGAAATTTCGAAAATTTTCACCAAAACGACGAATTTTGTGTGGCTAGTCACATACCTTAAGACTGCAAAGACTAAAGTTATTTTTCAGAGCTCACCATGCACTTGCTTATTTCTATTCATTTTTCTTCCCCCTTTTTTTATCCACAAAATTAACATATTTTTAAAACTTACTTCATCACTTTCTTTCTTTTTCTTTTTCAAAAGAAAAAAGTCACTAAAACATGGAATTGTATTTAATTACGGATAGCTCAAAATTATGATGACTCTGAAGTAATTTTGCTTGGTATTCTCAAGTGGTAGGACAATATTTACTCAAAGAATTCTTTCTAAAAATTCCCTGAATTCATTTAATAAAATCACCGAAAGAGTGACCAGACAACATAATGTATAAATATTGCAAAATATGAAGTTCCTAAAGAAAGGCAATTAAGCCGTCTGCTACTTTAGTTTCGAATCTTTAAGTTAGGTTGCGGAAACATTTTTAAAAGACCAAAAGAAAAAAAAAGAGTGTAACGGTAAAGAAACAAAATTCCAATACCGATACAAAAAAATTTTCGTTCCAATAATGAAAGAATAGTCTCTCTATACTTTTACTAGAATGAAATAATTTCTGAAATGCTTTGGAGAGAGAGAGAGAGAGAGAGAAAGTATTTTTTTCTACAATTGCACTGTTTAAAATATTCTTAAAGATAAGTTTTTTACGTATTATCTGGTTTTTTTTTCTTATTTGAGAATTAAGGATATATAACTTTCATTATAATTAAGGAATATTTCACTAAAGCTCAATACAATGCAGTAACCGAGGAAAATTTCTGATGATATTTTTTACATGCCTTAAGTAGTTTTTATTGATAAATTATTGCTTATCAATTTTCCTCATCAAATGAAATTTAATTGTGTTTCGAAATTCTTCAACTTTAAATGGGGACTGATAATCTAAATAAATATTTAATAAAGCATTTGCACGAATTAATTTAATTAAATTCTACTTTTTTATACTTTCTTTTGAGTAAGATTTTGAGTGCTTACCAATTTATACAATTCCTCAAAAGAAGAATTTCTAGAGTTCCAAGAGATATTCTGAAATATCAAGTATAATTGTATTAGTATTACTAATTTTTTATATAAATAGATGTTTACAAAATTTCCTTTTTATATCTGACAATAGTTTTGGATTCAATCATTTCACATGCGGGGATTTTTTTAAAAAAAATTAATAATGGCCCAAGTTTTTGTGGTTATGTTACACACACGCACACTGAAACATTTTTTTATAATTATCAATAGCTGGTGACTATAACTTACTTTTCTTTTATTATTTTTTATTATAACAAAACATCTTTTATTCATTACAATCTAGGAAAGTAACTGAATGCTAATTTTTAACTAACCTTATTTTAAATGACTACTTTAAATAAAGTTAATTGGAAAACAAACGTTACTATGCATAATTATTTTTTTGAAGTATATCCACTTATTAAAGAAAAAAATTACGATGTTTAAGGAATTTTTCTCATTACCAAACACGCTAACTTTCCTTAAGAATAATACCAAGTAAATAATTAAAATCAATTATGCTATTTTTCTTCAGGATGATGTTACAACTAAAGCATTCTTAATATAGGGATTACATTTTAAAATAAATTAGTAAAATTTCTAATTTTACAATTTTTACTTTTGAGATCTTTTTATTTCTGAGTAGGAAAGATTTTTCGGAAAAGTCTTTACTTATGCAATCACACTCTTAATATATAATAAACAATGCACAGGAAATTCGAAGATTTTTTTGGTAGCATCATCTTTGCAGCATCCATTTGGTTGACAAGTTATCAAAACGAAAACGTCAAAACACTTCCTGATTTAGGTAATACAAATTGATATTCCCTGAATGCATAACTTTTAATTTAATCAACAAGGCATTTAATAAAGCTAGACCTTGAAAGAGCCCACATTTCTTTTCACATGTCAACAAAAATGTTCTTCTCATTATTATTTCACGTTAAACCAAAGACATCTGTATGGAAGTTTGATGATCTTTGTAATTATGATATTCTCCTTTAAAAAAATTCATGTATTTATTAAGTTTTCAAAAAATCCAACATTTTAAACTTATTAATTCTGAAACAAAATTAAGAAAATACATTTAGATAAATCGTCATTCAAACTAAAACATTCAGACAAACAAAGAAACAAATAAGTTAAAATTAAGAAATTAAATCATTAAATCATAAATTACGAAAAATTTAATAATTAAAACATTATATATGATCATATCCGGTGGAGAATTAGGATCTTCGGGAAGCATTATTTTTTAAAGGTGAATAAAATATTTTGTTGACTATTAAAAGTCAAAAGATAAAAAAATAAATAAATAAAGAAATAAAAAAAATAAATAAATAAAAATAAAAATAGATAAATAAATAAAAACAGATAAATAAATAAAAATAAAAATAAATAAATATAAATAAATAAATAAATAAATAAAAATAAAAATAAAAATGCGCTTACAGAAGCGAATTGTGTTGTAGGACACAAAATGTATCTGTCAAATCCTAAATTCTTAATTTGTATTCCATTTTGTTAAGAGTTCCAATATTTCAGTGATAGTTATTTTGAATACCTGAGATTAACTGGTGAAATTAATTTGAGAGGGAATGAAAGGGGCTATCAAAGTTTTAAGAGAAAGCGGTTTATGCTAATGATTTTCCTTTCAAGACTATTTAAATTTGAATTATTGATAAGTATTGAGCTCTCTATTATCAAAGAGAAGAATTTCACGCAGATTTCGGTAATGAAGATAATGCTTGAATGAATTTCTAGAACTTCTGAAGATTAGAACAATAAACAATTTATATATTTATAGAGTATTGCTCAGATTAGATGAGAGTTAGCCGTGGTAGAGCCCTGTTCGGGAACTCATGATCAGCGTTGTTTCGGCTGATGCATGCTAAATTTACCGATGCTCAGTGGCCGAGTGGTAGCGAATCGAGCTTCCACACCACAGGTTCGGGGTTCTATCATCAGGCTGAACAAGGTCAACACTCAGCCTTTCATCCCTTCGGTGGGTCAATAAAGGAGTACCAAGCTTGTGTGTTTGGGGACTAAACACTGGGGGCTTGCTTCAGAATGATCACTTGATCGGGACATCTGCTCATGCAACTCAGCGCCCAATGGTCACGTATACTAAGATGGGTGCAGTAGGCCTTGGCCCTAATGGGCTGTTGCACCACTGACTTTAGTTTTATCTCTAAGCACTTATGATGTGGAAGTTTAGAAAGTAGAGTGTCAGATCTTCATTATTTGAGTGTCGTTCAAAATTATGCTGTCTGTCGCCATTAGCCCTCGAGTGTGGTGCAAAAAAATAATCAATGAATCAGATTAAGTAAGCTGAAAGTATTTTCTGTGAATAAGAATCATTCTTTATCAAATGTAGATTCTTCTTTTGAGAAGGATATTCAAAGCATGAGGTTTGATAGGTCAAAATAGAGGGTACCTCAATTAATCATCTACATTAGTATGCTTGTTGTTTTTTGTTAATTTAAAATGTGGTTTTTATTAGGTTTATTTATATAACGTGACGAGAGAGAGAGAGATTCTTTCAGTAGATTTAATACTGAATTTCAGTGGATTAAACATGCCACATTATTGAAAAATTATGTAGAAGTTCTACTGAAAAAGTTTAAATTGAGGCTGTAATAAAAGAAATAGGATAATTATTCAAATTTTATAAATAAAAGTTAAATAAAAAATTCACTATGTGATATATATATAATGAATGGATCTCTGACAAACATTATTTATCTTAATTACGTTTTAGCTTACAAAATTTAAGAGTAATAGCTAATTTAGATAATTTATAAATTTATGTGTCCATTAACCAGTCTATGTAATTATGTATTGGAGGAGCTGTGAAAATAACAAATTATTATTCCTAAAATAACAAAATGAACAAAAGTTTGAATGTAAAATTTCATTACCTGGTTTTTTTTTTTATAACATGTTCCTAATTTTATAACCTGGCTCAATGCGATGGAATTTGAAATCTTTTAAAGGTTAAATTTATGCCCACAGAGTTTTCTTATTACCAATGTATAATTTTTTTTATGCTATCAACCTGTTCAAACTCCGTTTTTTGAAATTCGTTTCTCGAAAGAATGAGTTTTAATGCTTTTGGAATACACTACAATCTTACATGACCAATAAGTATAATATCATAATGCAGTATTATTACACTTTTAAATAGTCTTCAGCCAACATGATACATTTCATTAAATCGGGCAACATGTTCAATTTTCAAGAAAAGTATTTGAAATGCAACAACGACTTTCATCAGGCCTTTTTAAAAATAAAAACATTTAATGCCAAATGTATATTTGATCAGCAATTATTAGAGTAAGTATTAAATATAAAAACACAATTAAAGATTGTTTCTCAATTTTTGGTTTTTTTTTTCTTTTTAATTCTAAGCACAAATCTTTCAGGTTTTTTTAGGGTGAAGGCTCATATGAAGGTTTTTGTAGCTTCTTCAACTAACAAATGATTCTTGGGGTTAAATATTGTAGCAGCTTTTCGTAGATAATTAAAGTTTATGGCTAAAAAATATTTCAATGTGCTATACTAAAGATTTAGTTAGCTAGAAATCTACGAGAAAAATTATTATTACGCAACTTATTTGAAATCTTTTTAGGAAATTGAAACTTTTTGAGTGTCTGTCTTTTGACGTTGGATGTAGAGTGAATAGAAATGTATATAATGAAGTTAAAATACATTTAAATGCGTATTTGTTTTAACTTTGCTTAAGGAAGCATTATGGTTCTAAGGAAGTAAAATAAATCCTTATTGTAATCAAAGAAATTATTTAGGAAAATGGAAGCAGCTTCAGTAAATTTTCAGATTTTCCACGTTTATAACTTTTTGACTTATAAGATTGCATCGTAATTTCTTTTTAAAGTTACATAGATTTTATATCAAATATGATATAATAACACTATTGACTATAACCTATTGACATTTATCTATGCATTTTAATGCACACACATACATATAGCGCACAAAAAATATTATCAAAGTTTATGAAGGCAAAGGAGGTATCAGATAAAATAATAAGTAAAATGTTGAAATATAAAACAATAATTTATTAATTAAGAATTGGTAAAATATATAAATATTTTAGCGAAAAAACTTTTTCGTGGTTTTTTGGCATTATTGTAAAAATTGATCTTAAAATCTAAAAGAATTTTATAAAAACAATAAAAATACGTTATTAACCCTCTAAGCGGTTTGCACGTAAAATTTCGCCATTCCTGAGATGCTTTTTCTGCCTTCAAGCAAGATTCCCAAAAGCAGCCGAGCCGCATTCTTAAAAATACGGCTCAACCACTTTTGAGAACCCCACCTGAAAGCAAGAAAATATGTGCGGTGTATTTTTGAAGCATCTCCAAAATGGCAAGACTTTAAATGCAGACCGCTTGGAGGGTTAACAGAACTTAAATGTACAAATTGTATCTAAAATTTGAGTAAAAATTTCTAATAATTCAAAGGAGTCAAAAAATTTAAGTTAAATCTATAATTAATAGGTTCTAAGCAGTGTTAATAAAATACTGTACGTATAAACATACTAATATAAGTATTTAACTTCCTTTACTTTTTACTGTTTCATTTTACATTTAAATTCATTCGATTATTTTATGTATTTTATATATTGTATACATAATTTGATTTCCTTTATTGATCCCGATAATATTTTAAAAGATCCGTTAAACTATTGGAATTTACAAGCTATAAACTCTAATTTCCCCTCCCCTCTCGAAAAAAACTTCTTGAATTTACTCTTAAGTTAAGTTATGAGGTACTAAATTTGTGTGGTTAAAAGTAAAAATTTATAGGGGGATTAGTTTAATTATTTTATCTAATGTCACACCGAAATTTTTAAAATGTACTGAATTTTGTTCTATCTATAAAGATTCCAATGAGGCTTAATGTTATCCTCGGCATTTTTTTCTTTTTTTTAAATAAAAACAAATTGAAAAATTCGTATAAATACATTTAATGTTATTAATTTTGTACTATGTAAAAAAACATTCAACTTTTGTGGTAAAAACTAGTCAAATTATAATAAATTAGTAATTTACTCAATAGAAAGGCAATTTATAACAGATAACCAAACGTATTAAATTGTAATTTTGATTAATTTAATAGAATTTTTAAGCAAACATTTTAACAAAGTTCTAGATAAATGAAATAAAGTGGTATATTTTTCATACAAATCCACATGAATAAATATTGATAGATTATATATTGTTTAAATAAAATAAAATTCACTCTCTTTTGTACCTCTATTCTCAATTAGTAAGAAATCTTGCTCTCAAAATTTTTTAATTGTATAGACTTTCTTTAACGAAACTCCCAAGTATTCAGTTTCAGGTATAGTAGATTTATGTTAAATATAAATTTATTTATAAGCTTAACATTCGTAAATGTCGAAAAGGAATTTCATATTGTTTTGACAAAATAAAATGAATATTTGATAAAATTCAAATGAAAAAGTACTCCCGGTTTTCAAATTTTTATTTTTAATTTTAATGTATTTTTAAATCCCTTGCCTTATACTTTTTTGTAAACATCTTTGAGTTTCCTGTTAGTCGTCGAGGAGATATCTCATATGTATATATATATACACTCAACATTTTCAATTTATTATGAGCTACCTCATTTCACGTCTTTTAGGGAAATACAAATGCATTCTCTATTTGCATATCGGGAACCCTTCCACGTTTTTATAATCACAGATTTGAAAAGGAAAAACTCTTCAAATGTTCTATAGCAGTTTTCAGAATATTTGTTTTTCATAGTTAAATATTAGACATAAGAACTTCCCTAGAATTATTTGATTCTTCGTTCCAAGCAAATAAAAAGACCGTAATTTATTTAAAATTATTTCTTTATTTTTAAAATGAGCTCATTTTCTTTGCATGTAGGCTGAATTTCATTTTGATACGTCAATAAAATAGTTATTAATATCATGGCATTTTAAAACGTTTTTTCTGATATTTTATTCATTTTTACGAATTATTAAAAGAAAATACTGTCTCTTTTTTTGTTGATTGAAATACTCAGATTTCTATAATCAGCACTATATATATATGAGTATTCACAGTTTTACTTTTAAGTTTTCCTTAAACGTATTACATTGGGAATTGTATTTTAGGTTTCAATCTTTGTGCTTTTAGAAAAGGGGGTTTTAAGAAAATTTAATTTCTCGGAGAAATTGTAACACTACTGAAAATTAAATTATATTTAAAACCAAGAGTAATTATTGTTCTTTTTACTCATATCTAAGAGTGTTAAGATCAGTTTTTGATTCGAAATCTTCCAAATAATCTTCTGCTTGAAACTTGCAATTTATCACCACATGCGAATTTACTCTATCAATAGACAATAGTTTCCCCCTTTTTTGAGGTAAAAAAACGAGTACTTTCCTCTTTCGACGCCTAAAATTTTATATTTATTTAGTAATTCATTAATAATTTAGTATAGTTAATAGTGTGTCGATGAAATTTTATACAGTATATGAGTGTATTCTCAATTATTTATGCGACAATTTCTAGGATTTAATTTCGTAAAAAGAGAGAAAAAAAAAGGAAAAACTACTTAAAACGATAAAAAAAATTGCGATATTTTGTACATATAAGAAATAAAAACATTAAACACGACTCATTCTACAGCTGAAAATAGGTACAAAAACTATATAATATACATAAAAAACACAAGAGTGATCAATCAAGTTATGCATGAAGAAATCAAAAATATTTTTTGATGATTACAAATAACTTTTAACTTCTTTTTATAGAAATTATATCTCAATAATGTAATATTGCTAATTGTGTGTGTGAAAATGTTCGTGCATTTGTTAACAGGTACAGCAAAGGAATATCTATGAATGGAATAATGAATATAAATGGCTTGACAGGAATATCTATAAACGGACTTATGGCTACATCAAAGAATTGGCAATATTTTAATGTAAAAACAACTATATGTTACAGATCAGACCTTCTAAATGAGTGTTGCATATAATAATCATAGAATTAGATATAAATAGATGAATAACATCAAACTATAAATTTCTTCATATATGGAACGCTCTCTTTTTTTATTACAAGCTTTTATTTAACTTGCAACGCAATTTGTTCGTGTGGAATCTTGCAACTCGATTTTTAGCTACTTTAAAAGGTCAGATTAATTCAAAATTTTGCGCACTTGTCAAGGACCGATGATAATACAACAATTTAAAAATTTTGTTCCCATATAGCAATTAGTTAAAAAGATATTAATTAAAAACGTTAAAATGGGCGCATAGTTTGCCCCTGTATGCAGTTTATTCCGGCAATACACCGAAAAACCCGAAGGGAAAAGATTTTCAACATTTTCGTCGTTTTTAAAACTATTTTCGTCTTTTTTAAACTACAATCCTATTTTCCGTATCAAAATCAGACAAAAAATAATTCCTGAATCGGAAAGATAGTTTATTTAGCCACGATACTATATAGATTTTTCTTACAAAGTAACGATATTTTGCATTTCTTTTAAAATGAGTTGATTGATGTGTTTTTATGAAAATAATTTTTCAATCATTCTGAATGAATTTCTTATCATTGTAATGAATCAAAATTCTGTACTAAAAAAAGTTCATACTTTTCTCTTTTAGAATCAGTGATTTAAAAAAATAAAATACCAACTTTTTTTTTTTACAATTTTCAAAAAATACTCAAGATCCTAATTAAACATTTAATAATTTCGTCATTTAAAAATTAATCACAAGAAACTTTTTTCCACGTATCAAACCTTATTATTCGTAATCTGTCCAGAGATTGAAAAATTTGCTTCAAAATTACAGATTTTAAAAAAGATTTTGTTTTTTCCGTCTAATAAACTTTTTTCGTGGAATCATTTTTAACAATTCTTTCCTTACAACTTTTGTTTAAAGATTACCTTTGTTTGCTATCGATTTGTGAAGTTTGAAAGCATTAACTTGAAAATCATGCTCTTAAAAAGAATTTCAATCTCCAAGGAAAGTTTCGTTTCGCAAAGTTCACCTCTATTCACTTCGCGTAAGCTAATTTGAAGAGCAAGTCTAATTCCAGTACTCTCATTATTGCGGCTCCAAATGTCAAAGTCAAGGATAAATTCATCAATGAATAAATGATAGTTTAAAAAACTAAAAAAACACTCTCTTATTGTAGATAGAACTAAAAAAGGAAAAATAAATTATAGTTAAAAAAAAACTAAGAAACACGCTTTTATAGTCAATTGAATTAAAAAGTAGAAAAAAAATCTTAATATAAGAATAAAATGATTAATGAGAAAATTAATGTTATTTCGGTAAAAGCGTGGGGTGCTCTATATTAATTGTTATAATTTTTTACTAGTTCTATTCCGAAATGCAGAGTTATTGCAAAAATGTAGTACAAAGCACCTTACACGCTTTAACCACAATGACATTAATTTTCTCGTTAATCATTTTATTCTTATATTAAGATTTTTTTTTTTTACTTTTTAATTCGATTAACTCCAAAAGCGTGTTTTTTAGTTTTTTTAAACTATAATTTATTTCCTTTATTAAATACATATCTTAAAATCCGGCTTATAATGCGCACCTGTACTTTCAAGCTGCAATTTTTAATTTTTAGGTATATCTGCCATATAACGTGCATCCTTTTTTTAAGAAAAGAAACTTTAAATGTACATGCACAATGCTCTTATGTTTTGAAGTAATTTATTCAAAATATTGTTCCAAGTTATACAAAAAAAAAAAAAAAAAAATTCTAGAACTGCAACTCTTTAAGCTAATAAGGAATGTCATTTCTTTTAAATAAACGGTATTAACTCATAACTGCTTAATTTTTAAAGCTCTCATTTTTATACCTGGAGTATAACGCGCACCCGTAGACACACGCCATATTTTACGGTATTTATTGATGGCTTTCATTGAATATTTTTAAAACTAAGGTCATTTCCCCCCTTAGTACTGGCTAATTAAGGTTTGTTTCCTTTCTACTCTTCATGGTAAGTATTAATACAGAACTTATTGTTTCGCATATCTTTCACTTCCTGTCATTATCATGAGAAAATAATCTGATGGTTTCTCTAGATCTCTTTAACGCTTCTGGTAACTTTCCATCCTACATGCCTGCTTAGTGACTGAAGAAGTAAGCACAGGTGCAGAGAAGAGCTTCATTGAGTTATTCTAATATCCTATTGGAGTTCATTTAAATAAAAGGGATTTTAGAAAGTAATTATGTTCCAAATGAACTGTGCGGGCTTCTTTAATGAAATCTTAAGTTATTCGAACAATATTTTTTTTAAAAATTTTGTAAGTAGTTTTATAATTCTGAAAATTATCTTGATATAAAAAATAATTTTCTGTAATGTATTTTATTTTCTGAGAATTCCACATTTTTACTAATTTTTAAAACAAAAAAATGAAAGCATTCCGATGCAAGATAAAAAGAGACATAGAAGACGAGAAAATATCTCATGAAAGCACATTAATCATGACAGACAAGTGTACACTTTACTTCAGAAAAAGAGTACTGCAGTAACTAAAGCTTTCAATTATTCAACACATAAACTTGTCACTATAACCAAAGGATTTTGTAGAATACACACACACAAATAATATTTTCCAGCCAAATCTGAAAATACGTAAAAGGAGGAATAAGGAGAAATTCATTTGCTAAAAAGATTTCTTCGATCATATCGACCTCTGTTTAGAAACAAAAAATGGTTTGGGGATCTATTTAGCAATTCTTTTAATATGGCTGTTGTTGCTGGATGGATTTTACAACCTCATTTGCACAAAGGTACAGAAACAGAGCAATCACATCTCAATTTCCAGTGGAAAGTAACATTGTGTTTGCTTAGAATGAAACCAAAAATCCATTCTGTTTTTGGACAATACATAAAAAGCTCTATAAGTTTTAGATTCAGACAATCAAATACACATACTTTGTTTTCAACGCAAGGACATTGTGCTTTATGTCAGAAGAATACTAGAAAGAAGTGTCCCGAGAGCGAGAAAAGACTGCATGAGAAATGTTTTTCTATCACAGACACAGTAGGAAAAACCTCAGAACACACACATAAAAACCTAAAAAAATATATTTGTTTGCTTTTATTTCGTGTTTTAAAGAATTTTGACGAGCTTTTATATTTCTTATATTCTTTAGTTTCTCATCCGTATGATTATTGTTCTGTGAATTTTGATACGAAGAATATTTATTATTTCTTTTACGCTACTGCTCTTTTTTTGTTTGAGTGCGAGCTCGGTAAATAATTGTAAAATTGTTTGAATGTATTAATTACTACAAACCAATTAGGATTTTTTTTTAAATTGGTAGGAAAACTTTATTTTCTGTTGAATTCGTATTATTTCAGTGTAACTTTTAAAAACTTTCTCAATACTTCTCAAAAATTGTGTATACAAATCGAATTTTGAATATAAATCTCATTAAACAAATTATTTAAATCCCTGTAAAAAACAAAGCATTTAACGCTAATGTTCTATTTATGAATCTCTCATGTTATAAACTGCATAATTTTTTTTATCCCAGGATTCAGATGTTTGAGTTTAAATCCAATTTTAATCCTTTGTCAGTTTGTGTTATCTTTCGATCACAGTGCTGTGTTTAAAAGGTTAAATAAGATTTTACTATTTCCTTTTCTTTGTAACGTTTTTAATGGGTAGTAGTATATATATATATATATTTGATATATCGATTAATTAGACTACATTGTTTGTGTATTTATATAATATAGATTATAATGTGGTAGAAGAGGAAAAAATTAGGCCCAGTGGTCGAGTGGTAGCGTATCGAGCTTCCTCATCACAGGTTCGAGGTTCTATCCTCGGGCTGGGCAAGGTTGATTCAGCCTTTCATCCCTCCTGCAGTGGGTCAATAAAGGAGTACCAAGCTTGTGTGCTTGGGGAATAAACACTGGGGGTTTTGCTTCAGACTGACCACCTGATCGGAAAATCTGTTCATGTACCTCAGCACCCAATGGTCACATTCACTGAGATGAGCGCAGTAGGTCTTGGCCCTCATGGGCTGTTGCGCCACTGAGTTTGAGTTTGAAAAGAGGAAAAAAGAGCTGATTGTTATCATAGTATGTGTATATAAATGTAAATATAATACTCTCTAATAATAATAATAATTAATAAAATTAATAGAGTACTAATAAATATTTGTAAATATGCATCTGAGGACTGCTGAAAGTTTACCAAATTCTAGGTATTATTTTCCAATATTTGTAAATATTTAAATTTTATTTGGGTTTTGTTTGATTTTAATTTACGTCGAACTGTCAAGAAACATGACGACTATTGGTGACGGACCTCTAAATTTTGAATCATGGTCAAATGACAAGCTCTGTATTTGAGTTGATACCCCTCTCTCCAAGCTTCTACGTAACGGGAAGACTTTGAGCATTGACAGATTGCTCAAGACAGATTGGCAAGACTTGACAGATTTAACATGCATCAGCTCCTCTATTCTCAATTTTTGTGGGGAGAAATATATTTTTAGTTTAAATTTAATTAATTAATGAAATATTTGTAACTATTTTGCTACATATAAAAGATTATTTATCATATAAATTTTTGTGTTTCTATGTATGCCGAAAGGCATACATAGAAACACAAATACTTCGACCTTTGTAAGAATGCATTAGTTTTTTCAAAAAGCTCATCATTCCCAGCTTATATTTTTATCCCATGGGCAGAAACTTACAAAAATTAAAATAATTAATTGTGAAACTGAAGAAAAATGTCAAATTCATTATTAAACAGGAACTTAATGTAGTTTGAAAAGAAAAGTATATGCCTCTCTCTCTGATCAATGTTTAAAAATGTAATGAAAACATAAATTATAAAATGCTTTACTATTTCCTCAATTAATTAAATGAATTTGCATCTTCCTTTAATCTTTTTTTTCTCGCAGATGGAACATAAGAATAGTGTCTTGCTCAATAATATTTTAATTAAAATATTTAAATAAAATACGAACCACAAATTCCCAAGAGATAAGATCAAATTTCCGAGCAAATTCACTTGAAGTTTATTTATTTTGTAATTAAATAATTTTTTAAGCATACAGGAACGTCAGAAAAAGAAATAATAAGCTCAACTCCTTGAAAAGTGTCTTTAATTTTTAAACACACCATAATGTACTGTAAAAAATAATATTTATTTTAGTGTTTCACATCCTTCAAAATTTTTCAACGAAAGTCTTCAACAACAACAAAAAAGGCAAAATTTTGATTTGGGATTCGGGGCACGTATGCAAATTTTCCACTCGTCTGGAAAAAAAAGGGGTGAGCAAGTTGCTGTAGGTGGGAATTGCATAAAGCGCGGGTGTTAAACTGCATTTGGGAATAATGTCATTCCCTGTAATGTCCATACTACATATCCCAAGAGGTGGATTGGACTCGGCGGTTCTGTTAGCCACCATGGCTACCATGCTCCCCGGACCTCAATCCCTTGGATTTCTTCTTCTGAGGCTACCTAAATAGCTTGTGCGTGAGACGCTTGTGGCTAAAGTGGAAGATCTCAAGGCACGGATTGTCGTCACTTCAGCTGACATCGCCAGCATGTCGGTTTTGTTTGATTGTGTTCAACAATCTTTCGTCTATCGGTGTCGGCTGTGCTATGACCTAAGCGTCTGCTATGACCATCTTCAGCCAATCAGTTGTCGTTAAATTTCTGACGTCAAGCTGCGATGAATTGTTCATGTTGTAAGCATACTTTACATCTCATAAATGTATTTCTTACCTCTTTTTTTTCCCTTTTCTTTCCTCTCGGCATCAGGCTCTTCATAACTGTTTCTGCGAATAACTCCCACCGAACGCGGTTTGTGACTTTCTATCTTATGGTGATTTGTTTCCCCATGCTACCTACCATTACCTCTCTGAATTTGTCGCTCGAATTCGGCAACACCCTGTATGTAGAACTACTATCATTCTTATTACTATTTAAAACAGGGGTGTCCAACACGCGGCCCGCTGACTCTTTTTAAAATTTTTTTAAATATCAGATTTTAAAGTTTTTTCATTTTGAAATTTATTTGAGGGGAAATTTATATATATTTATATGTCTACAATGTATTTGTCTGTTACCTGTTCTTGTTTTAAAATAAATCCTTTTTGATAATTGAAATGTCCTTTAGATTAAAATAGATTCATATTTTATCAAACAGTTACATTGGATTTTACTATAGTAAATTACTTTTTTGATAAATTTCGAATTGCATTATGCATATCCTTTACTATGGATCGTACATGATTCTCTGTGTGGGCGACTTTCGTTTCTCCTCCTCCTTTTCTGTTTGGAGTGCCCATAAAGCAAGAGGCAGTCAGAGATGTTTTTTAAAGTTTAAAAAAAAAATTCAGGACGGTAAAGATAAAGGACAATGTATACTTAATCATTTACGAATGACAGCACTATCAAATTTTAACAATTAGTAACAAAAGATAAATTCAATAGGAACACACCGTAATTTTCAAGAAAATGGTAACTGTAATATTTTAAACATTATTTGATCATTGCATCATTTGAACATTATTATATTATCTATGTCTGTACACATGAAAAATAATGAAAAGAATAATAATAATTCCTTCTGTTTTAAATTTTCACTCCAATAAATGTTTCTTTTGTTTCCAAAAATCTGATATAAAGGAACATATTTTTATGTGCGGCCCGCGAGATTATAATGTTTTTACGAAGTAGCCCGCAAGGTCATTTGGGTTGGACACCCCTGATTTAAAACATTGCACATTTTATAAATCTCCTTTTGCCTCTAATACCACTCTTTCTTCACTTATTTAAGAACCAGTCATTACCCACCCTCTTCAATGGGTATTTCATGATGTTGTATGACTATAAATTGTTTTTAAGTTATTGAGATATCTAAGTCCTAGCATTAAGGTTTTTATTGTATTGAAAGATGTTCTTTTAGCTCTCTCTCTCTCATCTCTTTATTTAAAAAAAATAGAACTTGAATTTTTAAGACAGAAGTATATTTATCCTTCATGTCTCTGTAACTTTCCCTCATTTAGAATCGATTTCCGCAAAACCCTTTTGTAGCGGATCTCTGCACAACAAAAGAAACTTGTTTATCAAATCTCATGTCTGTATGCCTAATATTTCATAAAATGGAATTTTTTTAAAATCTATAACGTCTTTTCAATTCCCTTTCTCCTTGGGTTTCGATTTCCACAAAATTTGTTCTTAGAGGATTTCCACTCAAGAAAAGGTACATGTTTGTTAGATTTCAAATCTGTGGGTCTAATCTTTCAAAAACAAAAATTCTTTTTTATCAATAAAACTTCTTGGAAGACGGTTTCTTCAATGTCCGTTCTAGTTGGATTTCTACTCAACAAAAAATAAGCATATTTTTCCAAACTTCAAAAATATGTAGCTGTTACAGTGTGACGGCCTACTCACGCGTCTTTTCTTTAACATGCCCTTTGGGTACTTTTGGGGCCAAGATTAATGGCAACTCTTTTCCAACCAAAACCCAAGAAGTAAAACGTGAAGATAAAATGCAAATTAGATAGCTTTTAAATAACAGAAGTTTCAGTAATTGAAGTGGCAATTTGGGGAATGTTATGTGAGAGATTGTTACAATCTTGAAAGGACGACCAACAGAGGTTATTCCGAAGATAAAGCTATTAGGTCAAGGTGCATACCATTGCACTCGCGTAAAGACGCCACTTCCTAGTATCGGAGCTATGATTGGATTAAGGTAGGATTGACTATTTAATATTAAGACTTGCGTTATTATTGGAATTGAGATTAGGCGGGTTAGGTATATTGATAGTGGTCCGAGTCACTTCTTTCGGTATTACTTGTATCGTGTGTTTGTTCATCATAGATTCTCCCTTATATAATTGTTATCTTATCTGTTAAAGGTTTAAGTTTAAATTCTTAATAAAGTCATATTGAGAAAATAGACATGTCTGTTCCTTTTGTAAATCCTACACCTCTAGCTCACCCGGATAATCAAAGAGAAGGTCACCCTAGGGGGGCATTTTCACAACAGCTCCAAAACGGAAATTTTTCGCATATAATGCTCCTTCAACCCCTCCCTTTAGAATTTTATTACCGTAAAATTCGTTCTTAGAGGATGTATACTCAAGAAAGATGTTTGCCAAATTTCGATTTTTACTTCTAATAGATAAATAAAGGGGAAATTTTCATCTACATTTCCCTTTGGGAGAAGGTTTTCGTTCTTAGCGGGATCTCTACTTAACAAAAGAAACATGGCTGGCGAATTTCAAGTTTGTAGGTTTAATAGCTCAAGAAAGGGAATTTTTGTATAAAATACTCCCATAAACCTTCTTGGAATTCGATTTTCACAAAACTCGTTCTTAGCGGATCTCTTACTCAACAAAAGATACATGGTTGATGAATTTCAAGTCTACGTCTAAAAATTTAAGAGATTTCTTGATAAGTACTTTTCTCTTTTATATAAAAATGCATCGTGTCTTCTTAATTTTCAGTTTAATTCTGTTCTTAAAATGAGAACGCTATTTAAAATTTTTAAGATATAAAAATTTATACCCAAAATAACAAGAGACTGAAATATGTATAGTAATAAATTTCATTGAACGATAACTGCAAACAATATAAATGATACGATAGGCTTCTCTTTTCTTTAACAGATGTATAATTTTTGTCTCACTGAACTCTTTAGTTATAAAATTAACTTTTCTTATTGGGAATCTAAGAATAAAATATAATCCGATTTATAATGAGTGAGACAAATTTAATTTTTCTTTTATAGATATTTTTACATTGCAGAAAAAAATTCTATTTATAGAACTCACACTGTTCGTATGTTTGCCAGAAAGACGTGATTTTACTTTTTTACAATAATAAAAATTGTTTAGTTTTATAATTATTACAAAAATAAGTCACTTATTTTTGCATAAAAAAGGGAAAATAATTTTTGAGATAAAAAACAGAGCTTGGGGAATTTAAACTGTGTTTAATTAGCGGCTGACAAACAATGAGAATGTTAATTAAAGGATTACAAGGAAGCAAGAATTTTAATTAGATGGTTTTAAATACTTTTTGTAAGATAAGCTCACTTTTAAGAAAACAGATTTTGATATGATATCTAATTATGACACATGTTGAGAGAAAACGTAATTTTCCTCATTAAATTGAAGTGTATTATGAATAAATATTGAAAATAAATACTGCTATTTATTTTTCAGATTCTGTAAAACATCCTTGTTTCGATATATTTTATTTTTCTGCATTTTACGGATGTTTAAGAATGAATTTCCAGTTTTTTTTTAAATATTATATAAGACTGTTAACAAATTATTACAATTATTTTACAGTCTAATCCTTTGTTTAGATACCTTCAGGATTCTTAAAAATTGTTCGACTAGTGTAACGTAACTGAATATAAACAAATATGTGAACACGAATAAATTATAAAGTGTAAGTATTTTATCTCTGCCACATTTAAACTTAAATAGTTTGGCACTCATCATAGCATCTAATCTACATAATGAAAGTTAACAAAGAAGCTAAAATGAAAGTTTTCGAAAACAAGACCACTTTAAAAAGTAAAAAACTACACAATTTGCAGATAGTATAATTTAAAAGTAATAATGAGAGAATTAAAAAATGAAATATAATCTATTTATGTCGTATCAGTATTGTTTTGTTTGAATTCGGGGGTGTTGTAGCACAAGACAGAAAAAAAAAATTCGTCTTTTTTTTTAACTAGGCGCAATAAAAATGTATTTCTAAAGACATCCTAAATCTTTATCTCTTTAAAGAGACATTTTTCTATTTAGTGATAAAATGTAAGCATATTAACACACATTGCATTAAAGTCTCTCTCTCTCTCAATATATATATATATGTATAGACGAGGATAATCTTTTAGTATATATATACATGAACAACTGTAATTTTATCATTAGATTCGGGAATGGAATTATTTGCAAGATAGTGCTGCATTCTTTTTTTAGTAGGACAAGTTTTGTGACATGATTTCTTTTTGGCCAGGGAGAGACAGATTTGCGACACACGTTTCAAGACGCTAAGGCTACATAATCATTTTCTTATAAATAATAAAGTTCTTTGGTATCATTCGATCCACGCTAACTGACAGTATATTTGTTCGTTTAATCACGCTTAGGTAATTGTCGACTTTCAATGAAACGTGTTTAATGTAACACCTTTGGGATTATATGATATTTGCTTCATATATACTGACTTATTTCTGTTTCAGAATTTTCGTATATAACAATATTTTTAAAAACAATATGTTATACCTTGAAAGAAAATAACAACGAGAGCATGATTCTTCAAATCTTTATCTCGGGCAAATATAGCAAGACAAACTAACTAAAACAATTTGAACGATAAATTCTTCAGAGATCTATCTTTGAAATTATATAAAATGTTTGTGGTCCTTGTAAGTTATCTGCTATGTAGTACTTAATGCTTACGGTGGTAAAAATATGCACTTAAACTAAACCTTATCAAAATATATTTATTATAAAATTTTTACTTCTCGAGATTTTAATATAAAGTTAAAAGTTCATTATTATACGTTAAAATTTCACATTTAGCAAAGAAATAAATAGAAACAACTTGAAGACTTAGTAAAATAATTCTCTCTATATGTGTGTGCATTTTTTATTTATGTAAAGGAATGCAGCCTTTGATATTGGAGAAATAATAAGGCCGACCTGTAATAAATAATAAGGTAACCTGTTGGTCATGATCGCGCAATCATAGTCAGTGTTGGTTCCGTAAAGCCGTAGACAAGAGACTTGGTGCTAATGAAGACTCATCGTGTAGAGGAGCCTATTCACGTTAAATTTATCGAAGTTCAAAGTCCTCACGTTAGTGTGGTGTGGAAATTTGGGGAATGGAGAGCCAGCTTAAGTGTCGTCCTCGTCACTTGACCAAGATTCAAATTTACGAGGTCAGTTACCAATGGCCCTAGTATAGCCTCTAAGTGTGACGTTAGGAAAAAATCAATCATAACATTTGTGACGGATTTTTACGGGTCCTATCACTAATCCTCTTGAAGAATCTTTGAGCTAGCATTCACATTTAATTCACAGCCATCCCTCTCAAGAAGAAACCGTGATATACAGATTAGTTCGACTCTATAAAGTCAGAGTTTTGTAATTATAGGAGAAGGAGGTAGAAGCTGCTCCATTCGCTACGCAGGTGAGATTGAATAAAGTTGACTTTCGCATGTAAAGATTAAATGTGGTGTTTGGGCCACTGTGTTGAATGAGTAGATTTAGGTTAGGAATCCACGTTCGATTAGGTTGAGAGAAATAAGTTACTTGCACACATTTGCTTATTAATCATTGCTTTCTCTCTGCTACTCCTTTAGCATTCACTTTGAGAATAAGTTGTTATTGGTTAGTATGTTGGAGTAAATAAATAATTATTATTATGGAAGTCTCTGGTTCTGCTTTCATTCATGCTTAGGTAGGCAAGACGGTGAAGAAGAAACTTCAGGTGTAAGTCGCTTACACATCAGACGAACAATATTAAAATGCAATAAATGTGGGCTTATGAATTGAAAAGAATAACGCGAAAATTTTTGCGTTATCCAAATTATTATGTTCTTTCCATAGATCTCATTTTTATACGAGAGAAAACAATTTAGAAATAGCTGATTTTCTTCTATAACACATATAATATTCTTTTACTCTTCGAATTTTTGAATAACGTTTTCTTTAAAAATTTGAAAAATATATTGAAAGAAAGTATTATTTTTATATATTTTTCATATATATGTATACTAGCCTTTACCCTCTCACTTCGCTCGGAATTGCATCATGTTTTAAGACTTTGCACTCTATATAAGTTATTGACATCTAAGTTCTAGCATTAAGCTTTCGATTCTACTGAAAAACATTCTTGTTGCTTTCCCCTCTTGATTTAAAAAGAACACGATTGGAATTTTTAAAAGGGAAGTATAACTATCTTTTACGCTCTCGAAACCTCTTAGAGTTGATTTCCGCAAATCCCATTTTTAGTGGATTTCTACCATACAAAATAAATATGCTTAGCAGATTTCAAGTCTATATGTCTAAAAAAACCGGAAATTTTTATCATTAGATCTACCGCAAAATCCTTCGGGAGTTGATTTCGGTAAAACCCGTTCTATGCGGATCTCTATTCAATAAACCCGCTAAAACCCGTTCTATGCGCCCCTTAACCACTCACCTGGAGGTCAATTTCTGCAGAATCTTTTATTTGCTGATCGCTATTTAACAAAAGAAACATGCTTACCAGTTTTCAAGTCTGTAAGTCAGATAATTAAAAAATGAATGTTATTTTATCTATACGTCTCAGTAACCGTTGTTGGGAATCAATTTCCGTAAAACCCTTCTTAGGGGATATCTACTCAACCAAAGGAACATGCCTGCCAAATTTCAAGCCTCTAGGTCTAATAGCTGTG
>BMAV01000289.1:1150372-1169770 GCA_019973955.1 Trichonephila inaurata madagascariensis
TCCTTAGTCGCGGTTGGTTTTTGATGAATAACTTCCGAGTTTGTAAACATATTTAATATTCGTAAGCTGATCTAAAATCTACATGAAATTTAGAATAAAATGATACAAAAAACATTTGCTTTATTTAATTATTAGTTGAAAAAATGTAAGAAAAACAAAGAAAACTCTTCATTTTTGTTAGTAACGCAGTATTTTCAATAGTATAATAGGTATGTTTAAGCACAGAACTTGAGGTATGGCAAAATATCTTTGAATTTATTCAATTCCTACTATTATCTCACGATCTCTACATTTTTTAATCTTGGTGGAATTTTCTATCGTTAATAAAATACATTTTAAAGCATTCAATTGAAATGAAATTTTATATACATGATTATTTTGGATAACAATACAGTAATTTAATTATAATTAATAAAAATTAATTAATTAAAACTAATTATTCAAAGAATTACAAATACAGCCACGTTGGCATCATTTTTGATGACTTAGCGCCCCTTTTGGCGACTTGTGTCAAAATTTGAAAAGGTTTTTTTTCCCCTCACATTTTAAAGCGCTCGTTTGAGCTGAAATTATCTATACACTATTGTTTTGGGTAAAAATGCGAAAATTTGATTAGAATTAATTAAAATTAATTGACCGAAACTAATTATTTAAAGAATTACAGATACAGCCACGTTGGTTTCATTTTTAGTTGCTTGGGTCAAAACTTAAAAAGATTTTTTTTTCTCACGTTATAAAGCATTCAGTTGAACTGAAATTTTATATACATGATTGTTTTGGATGACAATGCGATACTTTAATGATAATTAATAAAAATTAATTACCACTTAATGTTGTAATTCTGTCATATTTATACATATTTATATTAATTGTAACTATTTAATAAAAAGTAGCTAAAATAAAATTTTTCTTTGTTGTTCTAAGTAGGAATTGACTTAAAAAATTTTTTTATATCACTTGTTTAAATAATTCTTTATTTTATTTTGAAGTTTTATTCTTCTCTTTATTCAATTTTAGCTATGAAGTTTCCAATTGTTATAAATATTTTATCACATGGTGCATATTATTTTTTATTGTATCTCTATAATAATATTCCTAAATTCATTGACGTGAAAAATGTAAATGTTAATTATCTTCCATATCTCTCTCTCTTTCTCTCTTTCTATTAATTTTATGCAGATGACATTTACGCAAATTTAAAAACTATTTTGGCAACCCAGTTTTCACAAAGACATTTTTAGTTAAACATGTGCTCTTTTTGCTTGCTGAATACATTTTAATAATAATTATAAAAATAGATAATTATAACTTTTTAACATTTTAAATATTAAAAATATTCATTAGCTTATCTTGGAAGCTTGCACACAGTTTATAGTTTTATTTTATGGATTATTTTAATGCGGCGAAATTATTGGAAAAATGTTTTTAGATTTCATTATATTACATTAAAGTGTAAAAAAAACATAGTTATTATTAATGACATTGTTCTCATTATTATTTCTGTATTAATGTTTTTTAAAAATACAACATTTAAATTTTTTTTTCTGCATTGAAAAATCATAGGGATAGTTTTTCGGTACTAACTACACAATATCTTCTTATTGTGGAAAAGCTTTTATTTGAAATACAACTAAAAATGTATTTCTTTGGACGATTCGTCAAAAAAGTAAATAAATAAATAAAATAAAATAAAAAATAAAACAAATTGATTACAGTGGCTTTGACATAATATCAAAGATTAAAATATTATATTATAAAGTAATAAAATATCAAAAACTCTTGGTTATACTCTTTCAACTTATTTTTACTTTCTGGTACTGAAAATGAAGTACACACACGAAAACAATTTTAAAAAGTTGATTACACTGGTTGATATTACGTGGAGAACTTATGGCGAGGATTTGAAACAGTAGCAATAAGAAAGGTACAAATCCGTATTGTTCATTTCCTACATTAAAATATAAACTAAAAGAAAATCTTTCGTAATGGAAATCAAAACAAAAAGAATGAGCCTTCCTATCCTCATTCCGAACCCGTTAGATTTATTTTTCCTCGTATTCAAGTTGCAAGAAGACTTGAAGCAAATGAACAATATTAGCCAAATATGTCCACGGTGACATTGAATGAATTGCAGGTTATCTGAGACATTATTAAACAGAGATGGAATTGGGACACACGTAATTGCAACTCAATTTTTGTTCTTAACAATCTATTTTGGATCGATGCGTCTGATGATTATGTGAGGCAGGAGCATATCAGGTAAAGTTCATTGTTCAATGTGGGAGCTGATCTAATATATGAAGCAACAAATTTCAAAAATATCCAAATGTTTATGGATAGCAAAATTTATGTCATGTCATGCAATTATTATTTAGAACGATACCAGAAGATCCGATATCAACATATATAAACTTTACATGCCTCGGTTATATCAATGTTTCCAATCGGTATCCACACAAAAGTATTGATAGAGAATAAAGGAAAAAAAAAAAAAAGAAAGCCTAAAGAAAGACTAAAGAAAATCCTTTAGAAAAAAAATTGTACTTCAAGAGTCTATAACATGAACTAAGGGGTTCAAGATAAAAAACTATATTAATAAAGTATTTCAATAATTATAATAAAATAAACTAATACCATAGGGAAAAAAAGGCAAGAGATTCCCAATTAAAATACACAGTGGTGGTCAAAATTGTGAATACTTTTGAAAATTCTTACGTTTTTTAAATTTAAAATGTATAGTCTTATACGTTATTTTTTAAAGAAAGTTTAATACTTAATTCAATACAAAAAACAAAATTCAAATATTTGCAAAGCAAAATAAGTTATGCTACAATAATTACCAACACATATTAGATACTGGGGATAACAGTGAGTTATCAATACTTAGTGGAGTAGCCTTTATTGTTTATAAAGGCTTCACACATCAATGTTTCTTTGAGTTGAAAATAGTTTTAAGACTTTCTTTCGTTATTACATGATACCAGGAAACAATAATAGCCTCAATTAATTCCCTTTTATTTCCTGGGTTCTTCATTCGGACAAGAGTCTTCAAACAGTGCCACAAGTTTTCAAGAGAATTGAGATCAGGACTATTTCCTGGTCAGGACAAGAATGATATTTTAATCAAGAAGCAATGGCATCAAATAAAACAACATATTGGACACCTAGAAAAAGATGTGTGACGAGAAAGTGGTCTTTCCTACGTTAAAATTGCAAGACAGGGGGGGGGGGATTCAGAAGGAGACTATATTGGGAGACTGAAAGTTTTGTTTAAGATGTCAGGAGACAAATTTAATAAAAAACAAAGCAGGAAAAGGCCCAAAAGGGGCTCCACATATGTTGGTGACAGAAGAACAAAAATACTATGCCTCCAAGATAAAAGAATGCCATCAAAAGTCATCAGAAGTTATCTGAGAGATGCTAGTGTTTCTGCCAGTTCAAAAACAGTGAGGAAAAGATTAGCAGATGTTAGACTAAGAGGTAGAATTCTACGAAAAAAGCCTTTTCTCAATTTACTGCACCTCTAAAAATAGACTATATTAGGAAAAGGAACACATTAATTGGACAAATGATCAGTAGTTACAAGTTATATGGAGCGTTGAAGCTAACATATCGTTATTCGGTAGTGATGGCCGAAAATATGTAAGACGTAGAATAGGAGAAATGCTACATCCTGACTGCATCCAGGTAACTATGAAGTACCCACATAGTTTTACTAATGCCTACACTGAATGCCAGAAAGTACACGCACGCACACGCACAGAGAGAGAGAGAGAGAGAGAGAGTTTAAATGGAAAAAGTTCTGTTAATAGAAAATTCTTGATGAGAGAAAGTCATTTAATCTGTGAGATATTCATTTCGCTCTGTTATGAGTAATCAATATCTCTATGTTGAAATTCATTACTTCTTTTATTGTCCAAGATAACTATGTTTTCTGAAGTACTACAAACAGTATTAGTTCCTAGGATGAACAGAGTGATGCAACTAAACTCACTTTGAAAATTAAAATAACAATTAAAAATCATATTTTTTCAGTGCATGTTTCAACTTTTATATATTTTAAAGCATTTCAATAAATAGGCGTACTGAATAACTAATGCTACAATTAAATGTTCTTGATTTTATAATTTTGTAATTGTCATTTTTGTAAAATTTTTAATTTAATTAATTTCAGGAAGTAAATTCGTCCATAGGAACTTTATTGTGTACATAATACAGTTTGTGTACGCATATTACACTTATTGTATTTAAATATATAATTAATTTTAATATATACATCGATTATACATAAATTTTTATTTAAACATTATTAAAAATTATTTTAAAAGTTTTTTTACATACGTTTGAATTTCCTTTACTCTACTTTTGGATTTGAATTTGATGTACTTTACAAGGAATGTGTGTGTGAGTCTCAAAGCATTTCATTTTTATTTCTTAGTATAAACTGTGTTTACCTGTGAAGTACAGAAGATAACAGAATCTAAACATTTGTAGACTGGGGTGACCTTTTTAGATCAGCTAATAGCATTCAGTCCCACAGGAGTAATTGTCACTCCTAAATGATCGACGGTCAAATTAGTGAATGGAGGAATTCTATGAGAAAGGAATAACGTTATCTGGATAACTAGTACTTTCTCTAGTCACGTCATTCCTTCTGATAAAAGAGGATTTCAGGGAATTAACTATTGAATGTTTGAAATATTTCAGTGCGGAAGATAATGCTTTTGGGATGTCCAGTCGTCGTGAATTAAGGCTTCAGCAATAATGGTCACAAATTCTTGTATATGAATTGTCATAATTCGGATAAGTATTATCTTCGTTTTTATCCGGAAATAAAATAAATGGTGTAAAATGTGATATGAGAGCGAGATAAGAAAACATAATATCGCAAAAATATCAGTTTGTATATTATTCGAAACAGCTGTTTAGAGCTGTAGACACTTTATACCGCTTTGTACCCCTTTATCACTTTTATACCACTTTATATCATTTTTCATATGTACAGAAAGTATTTTGATATAGTCTACAAATTACGTTATCCTTTCAAAGTACTTTTGATTGTTCACTTTAACAGGTCACTAGTTTTAAAATTCTGGTTTAATTTGTGAATTAATATACCCTGTTTTTATTTTTTGATAAAATTTCAGAAACTATTAGTTTGTCATCAATTCTTTAAATTATATTACGGAAAAGTATAAGCCATGGAAGAAAATTTTTATCTTCTACATACACATGCAAAGTTTATTTAACTGAAAACACTTTGTTTTTACTTCAATATTTTAAGTTTATTCTATTATCTCTTTCATGAATTCTAGTTACCCTTTCCTCTAAAAAAATTGTTTGAGTAGTTTTTTTTAAGATTCAATTCATTTTCGCCTTAGTCGGATAGCTGGTCAGATTTATTACTTTCTAGGAATTGTAACATTTTATTAGTTTTGTAAAGCGTTTTATTTACAAGATGAGCTACAAAAAAGGTCAAAATATTAGGTTGGGGAAAAAGAAATCCATTATTTTTGCATGAAATTCAAAACTTTATTTAACATGTTTCGAATTGTCCGATTTTGGTCAAATATGTACCGTTTTGTTGTATAATTTGTTGTCACTTTAAAGGTAGTTTCATATTGCCTCTCTCATAGAAGTCTTAGCTTTTATCGACGAAAAACTCTAGTAATCGATTTTCACAATCTTCTCTTGATCCCAATTTCTTATCTCAGAAAGGTTTGCAATGCAAGAAAATGATGGTAATTGTTTGGTACCAGGTCCGGACTATATGGTGGATGCATTAAAACTTCCCAACCAAGCTCCCAGAGTTTCTGGCGATTCACTACAGACGTGTGTGGCATGGCGTTGTCCTGATGAAACACAACACCTCCTCTGTTGGCCAATTCTGGCCGTATCTGGTCAGTTGCTAGCTTCAAACGGTTCAGTTGTTGACAGTAGAGATCTGAATTTAGTATTTATCCCTACAGAAGCAACTCATAATAAATGATTCCTTTAAAGTTCCACCAAATACACAGTAGAACCTTCCTGGATTAGTCCTGGTTTAGCCATCGTTTGAGCTGCTTCACCGCGCTTTAACCACGATCGTTTTCGCAAAATATTGTCGTATGTGACCCATTTCTTATCCCCAGTCACCATCCGTTTAAGAAATGGGTCGATTTCATTCCGTTTGGCCAGGGCTCCGCAGATGGAAATTCGATCCATCATATTTTTTGGTGTTACTTGGTGTGGCACCCAAACATCGAGCTTCTTTTTGAATCTAACTTTGCTCAAATCGCTTAAAACTGCTTTATGGTCGATCTTTAGCTCCTGGGAGATGCTATGACTATTAACTTGCCGGTCAACTTCGATTATTTCTGTGATTTTATCGACATTTTCGATGACGGGTCTGTCTGGGCGAGGGGCAACTTTAACATAAAAAATGCCTGAACGGAATCGACGAAACCAGAAATTGTACGTAATTAGCTGTTACAGTATGGGCACCTTAAACATATTCACAATTTCAGCCACCTGGCTTGAATTTTAGCCTTTATCAAAGAAAAACTGTAAAATGTACCGAATTTTCTCTTTGTTGACTTCCATTTTTAACACCCTGTAACTCACAACTAAATGAACCAAACAAAAAAGAGTAAAATAATTTTTTTAGTGTGAGATGCCACCTTTCTAACGAACTTAAATTTAATATTGTTTGGTCGATACTTTAATAGATATTGATCACTACAGCCATCTACCGCAAAAATAATGGATTTCTTTTTCCCCAACTTAATATATTATCTTAATCTTTAAAATAAATATATTTAGCTCATGCTTCAGTTATTTAGATGAAGCAAATTATATCCATATTCATTAAATGTTTAGCAAAAGAGAAACAAATATAAATCTTTGAGCCTGTAGCAAAGAACATACGTATTTTCATCTGCTCACTAAAATATTTTTACAAGATCAAAAGTTATGAAAGAGTAATTGAAAGGTGTGCGATAATTTTGCAACATTAAATATTACATGATCCATGGAAAAGAAAACTATTTTTTAACATTCATTTAAAAAGTATATTTCTTAAATGACTCCTTATGGCAGATAATTCTTATAAGAAAAAAAACAATTTTGTCTTTTGCAAGTCAAATCAATATGAAAAAAGTTGACCATTGTATAATCTAATTTAATGTAGTTACATGCAACTGGAGTATCTATAACTCATCAACAACTTTGCTGTAAACAATTATTGAAAAACAACAAGTATTCTTTTTCTTTATATAAAATTCTGTATAAGATAATCTAAGGTGAACATGTGAGAAATATGCCACAAAAAATATTGTATGAGATTAATTTTGACAAGAATTTCAAATTAAAATAATAGTGGGTTAAATTGAATTAATAAAGATAATTGAAGTATAGGATAAATATTCAGTATTATATAAAAAAGGAGTGGGGGAGCTCCACCTTAAATAATACTGAATATTTATCCTACAATAAAGTTGAAAGACGATTCGTTTTTATTGTCTTTAAACTTGAGTTATTTTGTTGAATATAAAAAATATTAGGTTTTTTAATATTCATCTAAATATTTTAGAGTAATTATGCATTTTATACATTATATATTGTTTAAGGAAAAGAGAAAAAAGGTATACTTGAATATTACCACTAATGGGTCTTAAAATTCCACGATTAAGCAGAATTTTAAGAATGTACGGTAAAGAGCAAAATTTTAAGAAAATAGCTTATCTATACTTTAATAGATTCTAAATTTTGTTTTGCAAATGGAACTTTATATATGCAAAAACTAATCACGAGATTCAACATATTACAATTTTATAGATAAAACAGTAAAATAGATAATTCATGTTTTAAGGAAACCAATTTCATTTTACAGTCAGTCTTTTATCATTGGCTGTTGGATAACTGTTTAACTTTTCCTGCATTTCCCCCGATTTTTTATAAATATTAACACTAGAAAGACTAAAACTTAGTATATACCTATATTATACCCAAAATGACTGCATTGTGAAAGAATAACTAATGTGTAAAGGAATTTGTTTAAAATTAATTTTTAATATATTTTTATATTATTTATAGTCATATAACAAGTTATTAGTAAATATTAACAATAAAAAAATTTACTTCACTTGGGAAAAAATATATTCTAAAAAAATCTAAGAAATTGTGTCATTATATACATAACTGTTTTTCTAATTGAAATTAAAAAGTATTTCAAAATGACTTTCGTGGGCAATCTAGTGTTAATAATGAAAAATTTCAAAGAAAATTAATACATTGAAGTGGATAAAATGTAGAAATAGTGGTTTTTTTTGTATTATGTGTATGGGAGGGGGAAGGACTTCAATTTTTTAAATATAGTATAAATATTATTTGTTAAAGTGAATGCTAGATTCGTTTCCATCTGTCCTTTATTTGTTTGTCTTCCTTTTTCTGAAAAAGAAAGACAGCTTTTAGTTAGATGTATATAAATAATTTTTAATACTATTATAATTAAAAATGACTGCATAGCATATTAAATGATGTTTCGTTTTGTATAACTACAATGTGAATAATCTTGAAAATTGCTAATTCTGCTCCAAATATAACCACTTAGACAGGTTCGATTCGTATATAACTATGCATACCTAGATAAACATTCTAAATGTTCAATGATTCACTTGTTCTTTGATTGAAATACTTTCAAGATGCATCTATTTTCTATCAAAGAGGAATGCCTTTTTCAGAGTTAAGGTCTTTAGAATTATATATTGATTTTAGCAAGTAATAGCAAAGAAAGAGACAGGAAAGAAAGAAAATTTTACGCACAGAAGCTTTATCCAATCACCCTTGATCAAAGTAAACACATTTCGTACTTGCGCCGTAATCACTTTCTGTACTTCATTCGGAGAAGAAGACCCCAAACACTCCTAACAGTGCTTCAAAGATTCTTGAGAATAAGACATAGAGAATGTTATGCTTTTCGAATCTACTAGAGGTATAAAAGTCCTTTTAATAGATTCAGAAATAGAGTGGAAGCAAATTCATTAGAGGGTGAAAAAAATTTATTAAAATCTTTTAAAACTTGAAGCCTTGTTTTTCATCAACTTCAATACTTCTATTATACCCTTTTATTAATTTATTAGGTTACCCTTTTTATTAAGCTAACCGAAGGTTTAATATTATTGTCGAGAAGTGAATTTCGCTTTGGATGATTCATTTTATTTGGTTTTATTTGGTTCCCCTTTTAACGTTCACCCCTTTGATCTCCATTTCCTAAAGCTGTTAACGTAAACATGCTAAGAACGGAAAGGAACTACATTTTCTAATTTGTATATAATGATGGTCTTATATAAAGTCTTCCCAAGATTAATGCTGTTGAAATATTAATATTGTTAGAGAAATTAATATCACTTCCTCATGTGGTGAAAATGTGCGCCCATGGGGTTAAATTGAATTCTGACGAATTTAGTATGACTTAGCATTTGTTTCAGTGAAATTAATTATTATTCTTTTTACCACAAGATGAGGTTTATTGACATTACAACTCTAAGGCTGAGAGTTTATAAATTGATATCTCCCTATACATAAAAAAAAAGTTCTTCGTGATGCTATAATAGGTTTATTTATACTTAACCACAGTTTAGACAAATTTACAATTATGATGATAGTGAGGTTTTGCATGAGCGTTCAAAAATAATTAAACGTGCCAATGTATTGCATATTTTACGGCCAATTATGAATGAAACTCTACACGAAGAAAAATATAGAACCTTGCATAAAATTTAAAATAAAAACCAAGATAAAGTGTATAGTCCGTGTTTTTATACAAGCCCTGAAGATCATCCTAGAGTTTTTAATAAACTGTCATATGTGTAATAAATTAGCTCATTTTAAGTTAGGCTATATTGTCATGTTATTAAGACATTTATGTATTACTGGTGGAATGTGTTATGGCACAAGATTGGTAGTGAAGAATATTCAGAAGAACATAATGCAGTGAGGAATTTTATCAGGAAATAAGAAAGGCGAAATTGGATGGATACCAAGGATCACACTGGACACTCGAGTTGACTTGGATATGTCATTAATACTTAAACGGACGCAGTTCCTTATAAGATAGGTATTTGTCATAACTATTAATAAATCCCAGGGACAGAGTTTTGAAAAAGTCGGTCTATGTGTAACATCGAAGGAAACAATATTTACTCACGGACAATTGTACGGGGCTCTGTCACGGTGCAGAAGCAAAGCGAGAATAAAAATTCAGTAAATTTAGAGGAAAAGGTGATTAGAAACATTTTTTTGAAGAGGCACTCAAATGAGGGGTACAAATTAAAATGCGGAGATAGAAGATTTTAAATGTATTTTTTCCTGCTTACAATATATTAAAAAAAAGAACAAAACTACGTAACACATGATAATTACAGTTTTACAATTTGAGTAATTAGTAGGAACAATTGTATAATTTTTACAATGGGAGTTGGTCCTCCGTTAGGTGGACGGGAGTAGGCCCCCCCCCGGGGGGGGGGTAAAAATAACGGTCAAGTTTTTTTTTTCTTAGATAATATTGATTGAGTATACATCTCATTAAGAATTCTGTGGAGCTATTCAAGTCATTCAAATTCATGAAATTATTTATTTAATAGGACAATAAATATGTTACGAAACTTTAATTTTACAGAATTATCAATTTTAGAATTATATCAAAAATTAAAAGTATGTAATTTTTTATTCAGAAGAGCATCAGTCTATAAGAAGTCAATTTCAATTAACATTAAAAATTAGATTTTGGCTGGGAGATGTGTAATATTAAAATCACACTATCTAATATCACAAATATCAGTGAATTAAAGAAAACGAAAGCCCATGCAAAAAAAAAAGTTTTTATTTTTATTTAAGACTCCAGTTAATTAAACAGTGGAATTTACGAAGCAGATAATGCAATAAGAGTTTTGTAAGCTAATTCCATTCTTCTTTTCATTAATGCTTAAAGTAACATTTAAAAATAAGTACATTTAGACATTTAGAAATGAATACATTTTGCAGATTTTCTACATGATGTATGAAGAAAGTTAAGACAAGAAAGTTTCTTAAAATATTCTTTAAAGTAGAGATTGCGCAAATCCAATTATCGAACTTATTTACTTTGATGCTTTCGTGGCCTTTTAATGTAAAGCACTTTAACTTTTGTATCGCTAATTAAGTTTATGGCTTAGAGTGAAGGGAAGTTTTGTAAATCATACGTAATTAACTCTGAACTATGTCAGCCTCCTTTAAGGACATAGAATTATTGTCATTTACAAACTCAATAATTCTGCATTTCAAACATATTATTAACTTAATAAAAGCGGTGCTTTCCATTGCGATACGACAACTGATAATTAAACCATCGTTTCCAATATGCTGTGATTACATGAATACTATGTGATTAAATGGAAATAGTGATGAAACTGGATTCTTTGTATTATTGTAACGAATTGTGTTAAAAAGAAAACCGAAATTTTAAAATCTTTTTGAATTCCTTTGAATATGATGGTTGTTCCTTTGATTTATTTGAATAAATGTCTCTCAAGAACAACACAGGGGGAAACGGTGATGAGTTTTTCTATTTAAAAAAATGATTAAATAAGAAGATGACGCGTGTTTGAGACTTTTCGCAATCATTCCAATATTTATTTCCTCACTTCTTGAAGACTTTAATGAATTTAGAGACCATCAGCTCCCCCACTGTTCACGCGAGTTTCTTTCAAACACATTTAAAATCATTTTTGAATGAATTAAAAATAGTAAAGTGCGAGACAGAGAAATTTACTGAAACATTTTTAAAATTATTATACTATGTAAATATTAAAATCAATATGCGATATATGAAAGTCATCCTGAAACAGGGAATTATTACAAAATAGGAGTTTAAAGATCCCTACATAGGAAGAGGAGGATAAGGAAAAAGAGGGAAGGAAAATATGAAATTAATTCATTTGAATATATTATATAAAACTGATAAACAAATAAACATGCGTTTTAAAATTGTTTCGTTAAATCATTTTTACACTTTTCTCTTTTACAAATTTGTAATTCTTTTTTAACATGTTTAATATCAAGAGTGAGAAGAAAACAAAATGTAGAAAAGGCATACTTATTTAGTGAATGAAGTATGCATAGCCAGAACATATTAACAATCTTGCAGTTAAATATTATTGTGTTCCATCAAATGAGATAACGTGTAATTCCTGCATACAAATTTATTTACATTGCATTTAATTACTTTTTAAAACTTAGTTTCGGCTTAAAGTTAAACAGAGACGATCCTTGCAATTTCGGACTACGATTAAGCAAGGAAAGTCACATGGGACATCTAAACTTTCATCTAATACTACACATTTAAATACCACGTGAGGACTTGGAGTAGCAGAATGAATTCCCGAAACTGTGAATCATTGGCAGCTGAACTCTAGATTCTGCAATCAAGCTTTATAAAATTTTACAAGCGAAGAATATTTTCACAAATCATAAAAGTGGACTAATCATAAAAATTATTACAAATCATACTCTTATTTTTTTTAAAAAATGAATTTATATTTGCCTCAGCAATAAATATGAATTCAGTTGCTTAAAGTGATGTGATTAGTGTGGGAAAACTTGTGTGCTTCTAAGAAAAGATTCCAAATTAGTTCAAAATAAATCAAGTTTCCAAAATTGTAAGAAAATTGCAAAACTGAATATTTTTTAAATAAATTTAAAAATAACCTCATAAATTCACGTTTTAAAAGGTGTATAAGACCAACCAAATCAATTTAATGGCTGAAGCTGCGAATATTCCATAGCTTTGTATTTTTCACTGGGTAAATAATGAAGTCTTGGCAACAAAGAAGTATTTCTGAGAAAAGTATTGAGAAGACCAAAGGCTTGTTAAGAAAATAGAATAACATGATTGAATATTTTATGAAATAAATTAAAGGCAGCAGTTAAAACTTAATTTTGGTTTTAGCATTTTAATAAATTATATATTTATCTTTATTTTAGTAAATTATTAATACATAGAGAAATAAAACTGAAAAATAAGGAAAGTTATTTTGTTCAATGAAAAAATTATGTTTACATTTTCTGATAAATGTACGGGATATTCATTAAGGAATCATTAATTGTCTTACTTAAAAATGCACTTATTTTATTTTAACTTTCCAAAATTTAATATTTTTTAGTTCACTTAATATGAGTAACATTAGGAATTAACGTTAATGAAGAAAATATTTAAAAACGAATTAGATTCATGTTAAAATAATAGTCAATTGAAATATGTGAATATACATATATGTAACACCATGGGCTTGGTTTAGGCATTTTGATATTCAATTTTTTTTGGTTTTGATAGAGTCGTGGAAAGGATGAGGAGGCTTTTAGACCTTAAACATTTTTTTTACCTATTTTATTGACCAACAAACGGGTAAAACGGTAACACGAAAGAAAGAGTTCAAACACAAATAGACAAACATGCTAACATCTAAGACAGTCACAAAAACAATCATTGTTCGCTCCCACGATCTCGCCTATTTATAATAATGAACAACTGGAATATATTCAAATCATATGATTGCCGGTAAAGGCGTTTTGGATCGGTCCATATACGCGGGGGGGATGCAAGATTTTATCCTCCTGATTTAAAATCGTTGAAGTTTTAATTTTGAGGAGATAAGGTTGTAATTGTATTTCCCGTTAGACGGGTAAACTGGAAATTAATTATCACTCGAAGTCCTGGAGGGCTCAAGACCATTATGAATTAAAATTATGAATTATTATTATGAATAAAAGACCATTATGAATTAATCTCGAGAGAAAAAATGTGTGTGTGTGAATTTTTATATATATGTACTCAAGTCCAAAATTAAGGTCACAGACATGTTTTTCACTTCAAGAAAAACTGATAGAATTTGTATTTTATATATTTTGAAGAACTAGTAATACAATATCAACCTTCAGTTTTGGAAAAGACGATGTTTAGCGTTAGTTTTTGCAGAATTACTGGGTTGAGATCGTTCAAGCATATAGGAATTTCGCCTCCAGTTTTGTGAATATTGCACTAAAACAATCAAGTTAATCTGTTTGTAGTAAGAATGACTTATCATAATAGTTTAGATGATTTCTAGAGATGGAAAGCTATTGGCAGGCTTGAAGTTAGGCAGTCTGAAGCGGAGGTGTCTCGATGGTTACAAGTGGCCTGAAAGTGGTCTTCCGGTTATGGAATCACTTTCAAACAAATGATACTGCAACCAGGAAGATCAACCATGGTCGACAAAAAGCATCGACATCTGTGCACAGGATCACTACTATGCATTTAAGTGCACTACGACATAGGTGGACAACGTCTCCTCAGCTTGCTCGTGACCCTGCTGCTGTGTCTGAAAGAAGAATTTCCAGGAAGACAGTCTACAGCCGTCTTGCGGAGATTGGCCTTTACGCCTGCGTCCAGTCTGGTACGTCCCTTTGACTGCATTCAGCAGAAAAGAACGGATATTGTAGAACTGTAAGCATCAGTTATGGACTCTACAAAAATAGAGGCATGTTCTTTTCAATGTTGAGTAAAAACGTACCGAAGTGATTCTGGTCGCGTCTTCCCCTGGAGAGAAATTGGAGCTTGCTGTGATCCCTCCTAAGTAATAAAATTCGACAGATTTGGTAGCAAAGGGTACCTTGTATGTGGTGGCATAATGCTGGGCTGTCATATACCACTGTACGTTTTCGATGCGGGTACTTTCAACTCACAACGCAATAGGAATGTGATCCTGGAAGACTATGTGAAGTTTTTCTGGGTGCTACGGGCCGAGACTACATTTTTATGACAGATAATTCTCAGCCATACAAAACTCACATTGTTAATGAATTTCATGAAGGAGCTGATATTCGCCGTATGGATTGACCCTCTAGGTCTCCAAATCACAATTCTGTTGAATATATTTGTGATGGTGATGGAAAAGTCATTTCTCAGCGTAGCTGTCCTCTCCGGCCCCCCCCCCCTGCAGAGAATAAAAGTCCCGCTTTTGGAAGAAGGGGCTTTATTGCCACAGATACTTATTGATACCTTCATAAACAATATAGCAGCTTATTGCAAGGCTTATATAGCAGCTCACAGAGGTCATACTCCATATAAAACAGACTTTTCCCGAGTTAAATGTTTTATCTCTAATTCATAATTTCCCCCTTTTTGATAAAACCTTTATCTTAATTCAGAATTAAAATCTTTTTCATATTGTTATGTTTCTATATTCTCTTTCTCACATTGTAACACGTCTCTGTGCCAAATTTCATAGAAACGCACTGAATAGTTCATCAGTTTTCACAGATTTTATTTTTAAGACCTTAATTTTGGACACACACACATAAAGCATGCAAATGTTGTTTGTTATTACAATGTATGAATGTTCACGCAAGTAATTTTGGTTTTAACCTTTTTTCTTCTCTGGTCGCTTGAGATTTATATACTACTTTTTTATTTGAACATTATCAAGCCAAAAGAAAACTTTATTCAAATAAGAACAATTTGAAGTATTTTAGAAACTAGAAACTTAATGTACCCTTCTTAAAACGTGGTTTACAATTTACTTTGTGGATGAACGCATACAAACGTACATAAATGGCTTGCAGGTTTTTTCTTGCAATTGTTGATATTCAAGGTTATTTTTTGAAATCCTTAAAAAATGTTTAAATAGTTGCAAAATAAGATTTGTAATCATATATATCAAGGAAAGGGTTCAGTCTACCGAAAAACTACTTTACAATTCAGATCTCGTTTTAAATGTATAATATAGAAATTACAGAAGGGGCTGAGAATGAAATTTCTGTAACGTTTGTGGTAAGAATTTGAATAGAACCTAAACGAGTTCTTACTTACTTCTGAGTGTTTTCTCATTTTAAACCTCAGTCACGAATTTGGTTACGACTTTTATAGACACATAAGCAACTAGAATTGATAAAGCAGATGTAAGAAAAATATCTAGGATGGGATTAAAGGACATAAATAATCGCTCTCATGTATATTTTTAAACTATATTTTTCTATAATTACATAATCTATGCATTAAACTAGATAAATAGATATTTTTTTTTATATTCTTCAAAATATAAAAATATAAATTTTAAAATGTAGAGAATGTTAAAATCTGAGAAAATATTCAACTGGAATAAATTTCTACATCCAAATTGCACGAAAAATTTTATTCCATTTGTAATATTTTATCAAATAATATCATTTTCCCTTTTCACAATGATGGTAATAAACTTCATTTGTATATTTTTAAAGTTTTATTCTGAAAAATAATTTTCTTTTCAACTATTAACTCATTTATCGAATTCTTATACAATACTAATACCTGGATTCAAAACAAAATTTTCTGAATATTTGTAATACATTTGTACATTGTAAAACATGAACTTAACAGAAAAAATATTTACACCTTAATTCAGTATGAAATAATAAAAATCTTTTTTTGTGGGAATAATCCTTTCTCTAAAATTATAAATATATTTCTTTTAAGAACATCATATTAATTCATGTTTAAAGTCAGTGACAATTTTCGGTACACAATGTCTTGCAAGATTCATGATAAGAGGCTTTCACCTATACTTAGAAAAAGGTACATTAAAAGCATTTTTTTTAAATGCTAGAAATTTAGTTAACGTGAAAATCCTGTCACGTCGTCTAAAACTTTTAAAAGTAATTATGAAAAAATGGGAGAAATGTTAGAATATAAAATGTAAGATAAATCAATCGACTAAATTGATTATTGTCTACAAATTAACCTCTTAACTGGTTTGCCCAACAATGTAAAACCTACCGAAAACTGGTCACAAATGGTTTGCCCGTATGCTGGATGGGCACTAATATTTTCTTTCTTTGTGATTTGCACTTATTTTTAATTCTTATGCTGTATTAGTTAGTGTTTTGAAAAGGGAATAGATGTAGTTTGTTTATGGTACTTAAATGCTTTTCATCCAGCATTAGTATGGTGTTTAATTACATAAATAAAAAATGTGCCTTTATTAGAAAAAATTTAGGTAAAATAACTGACTTCTAAAGAAGCTAAGGACATAAAAGTAATTGCCCTTTTAACATATATAATACAATAAATAAGAAGCATACAAATTTCTAAGTTTTTCTTTTGATATTAATTATTTGCTGATGCGTGATCTAAATACTTAAAGCGAAATGCTACAGCATATTCCTTTTTAGTATTAATAAGTTGTTATAAAATATTTTATAAGCAGGAACGGACTTAATATTATAAAAAATAACATTTAATAACATAAAATATAGATTCAAGGAAATATAGTTTTAAGTAAGCCAAATGTAAAATATTTATTCACGATGCATCAATTTTCAAGTCGAAATTTAAACATACTTTTTTTTATTTCGTATGTGTTTTCCTCTTCTGCTGCGTTGTTATTAAGAAATACGATCTAACAAAAATACATTTAAGCTCCACGAGCATTATTTTCTTCCAAAAAGTGTTTTATGGCCTCAAGTTCAAAAAATCCTTTGAAATAAGAGCTGCAGGGGAAAAACTGTTTTTCGAATTAATCTTTCGATTTTTCGATGCTATAAAACTATTTCAATTTCGACAACTGCTACACTGAAAGCATAAATAATTTTAAGAAAAAACACAAAAACATGCAAAATGTTGAAATTGACTTTAAAATTATTTTTGTTAAAAATACGAAATTGAAATGATTTACTGATATTTTAATAAGAAGTGTAGTAAGTAATTTGATAATTTGTTTACAAAGAATATGTCACTCGTATAAAAAATTAAATGCAAACACATCCTGTGAAAATATTATTTTAAAATTCAAAGATGTCTTATAAACATATAAATACATTTTGTTGAAAAGCCGAGTATTTTTTTAATGTCTTACAACTGAAAAAATATTTTCTATTATTATATCATAATGAGAATAAAAGCCGTTAAGTTCTGATTTTTTTTACTTTCTCAGTAAGTTCCATTATTTACACAGAATGTTAAGGTATCGAAATTCATTTTTATTTCTATATAAAACGGCACTGATATATATATATATATATAATCAAACTAAATGTATACTCAATTGCTATAATTCTAAAGAAGCAAAATGAAAGAAGAGAGGTTATATATATAGTTAAAATTCTCTACTATAGAGAGATGAATAATCGATAATATATCACATCAAAACTGAGAAAAACTCTAAAATCGTAAGATAAACCAGAAATAAGATTTTGGAAAGGATACACACACATTGTGCCATAAAAATTTGCGCACCAAGAAATATTTGTGGGATCGTATCGAAACTTGACATGAAGGTACTTGTCGAGTAGAAATGCAAATGATTCGAAGTGCAGCGTGATTGAGCATTGAGTAATGCCACTAGAGGGCGTTGAACTTAATTCTCCTTGGAGTATAAAAATGTAAGCAGAGTTTGTTTGAGTGTACTTAATCTTTTGTAAAGGAAATGCTGAGGCAGACATGTCTTTACTCCTCTATCGAAGACAATATGAGCAGCTGCCAGTCCGAGAGGGGAAGAATCATCCGGATGATGGAAGCCAGGTGGTAAGTTCGGGGAGTGGCTCGTCAAGTAGGCCTTTTGATTTGACTGTGATGAGGTGTTGGGACCAGTGGATAGAAGAGAACTCATTTACTTGGTGACTAAGCTCAGGACCAGTCGTCGAGAAGACAGTTACATCATACGACACGCAAGCGTAGACCCAACTGATTTACTGGCCGCTGTCCAGACACCGACAGCATCTTCACTACGGGCTCCTGTGTCTTCCCAAAGCATCGCAAGGTGCATAGCTGAAAGAAATCTGATATCGAGGCACTCAATGGCACTCACGAGGTGCCAATGACACCCACGCTTCCGTTTGGAGTGGTATCGTGCACGACGGGATTGAACTGCAACGGAATGGAAACAGGTCGTCTTCAGCGACGAAACTAGGTTCAATTTGAGCAGTGATGACAATCGTGTACGTGTGTGGAGACCCTGTGATGAATGCCTCAATCCTGCCATCGCTTTTCAGCGGCACATCGGTCCCACAACTGGTGTGATGGTATTGGGTGACATTGCTTACGATACACGGTCACCCCTAATATTGATCCATGGCACAGTGAAAGTTTAGTGGTACGTCCATGAGACATCCTTCAGTCACATGTGTTTGCACTCGTAGCAGGGCTTCCAGGAGCCCTTTTTCAGCAAGAAAATGCTCGGCCTCACACAGCAAGGATGTCATAAGACTGCTCTTTCTCATTACCACACTTCTGGGCTGCTTGATCCCCAGCTTTGTCACCAACCTAGTATATCTGGGATCATTTGGGATGGTAAGTTGGACAGTCTACGAGTTTGGTTGAACTAGAGACGCGTTTACAGCAACTGTGAAACGAAATGTCTCGGGACATCATAT
>BMAV01000289.1:1174770-1189429 GCA_019973955.1 Trichonephila inaurata madagascariensis
TCAAATTTCACACTCCACGCTCAAGTGTGGCACTCGTAGTGTCACTCAGAACTTGGAAATCAAGGTTGCTTTAGATGAATGTTGTAAAGTTCATGAGCTTTATTTGTCTGTGAAATTTGATGGATTGAGTTGATATTAGCCAAGAATGCCTTTAAGAAGACAAAAAACCATTGTCTACAGCTCCCCGAGTTTGAACGAGGTCGTGCAATAGGATTATAAGAAGGTCGATTTTCTTTCCACGATATTGCAGAAAGACTTGTTAGGAATGTATCCACTGTGTTCGGAGCAGTGATCAAGGGATGGAACTACCTCAAGAAGACCGAGTTCCAGAAGACCAAGTGGCTTTACTGAGAGTGAAGACCGCCGTATTCAGTTTATGGCTGTGGCGCATCGTATTACGTCAGCGGCAGATTTTCGAGCTGCAGTTGGTACCACAGAGACATAGCGGTTAGAAATTGGTTGCTTAAGGGACAGCTCCAAGCCAGACACCTTGTAGCGTGTATTCCACTGACTCCAAACCATTGCAGTTTGCAACGCTAGTGGTGTCAAGCCAGAGCTCATTGGAAGACGGAGTGGAGATCTGTTGCGCTTTCTGATGAAAGCAGGTTATGCTTTGATGCCAGTGATGGTCGTGTGTTGGTCAGAAGGAAGCCAGGGAAACGCCTGCAACCAAGCTATATGCGGCCTCTACACGATATACCCCACGGTAGACCACGATTCTCCCCAGACCTGGAGTTATGGTCTGGGGAGAAATTTCCTATGCCAGCTAGAGCACTCTCTTGGTTGTCCCAAACACACTGATTGCGAATTTGTGCGTCAATCTGGAAATTCAACCTATATTACTGCCGTTCATGAATAGCATTCAAGAGGGAGTTTTCCAACACGATAACGTTCTCCCTCACACCGCTGTTGTAACTCAACGTGCGATACATAGTGTTGACATGTTACCTTGACCTGAGAAATCACCTGATCTGTCTCCAATTGAGCACGTATGGGATATAATTAGATGACAACTCCAGCATCATCCACAGCCAGCACTGTTCATCCCGACACAACAAGTACAACAAGCATGGAACTCAATACCACAAGTGACATTCGGCACCTGTATGACACAATTCATACACGCTTTGAGGCTTGCATTCACTGGTTATTAATGTAACACAACATTTCATGTATGAAATACATTTTCTTGAGTTCAAATTAACCTGCGATATTGAAAATTTAATCAATTAAAAATGTTGACTAGAGAATTGCTTTCTCCAAATTTCATTACTCTGCAATAATTTGTTCTTAGTATTGGGATTTTTTCCCGTCAGTGTATTTCTCAGCTGAATATAGAAAATGAGCTCTTACAGTGTAAATTTTTAATATTAGATCTTCCTTTGAAAAATTTTGCTCTGCGAGACAAGCCCACAGGAGTCACTATGACTTATTAACCTTGTACTTAATTTAGTATTGATAAATTAACTATCAAATGTTATGCAGTACTCTCTCTCTCTCTGATACATTTATAAGTATATTATATCAGTGTATTTTATTTTATTATGTCAGAATGTATATATATATATTGTTTTGCTTCCTTTCAGAAAATTCACAATTTTTTAAAATAATCTTTTATTTTCAACTTTTGCATATGCTCGCTTCCCTCACTTAGGGTTATCACACCACCCCTAGGGGGGAGCGCCCCACAGGTCGACAATCACTGGTTTATGAGTATCGACCATGATTATAAAGCTCAATCTAACTGATCCAGTCTCTAGATAAATATAGGTCTTTATATCCTCATCTTGAAAGTACGGAGTATTTAGTTATTAATTCCTATCATATTCACATCCCTGATATTTTTAAATAGAGCATTGATATACAAGGAATTACTGGATTAATCTATTATCTTTATGAATTTCTTTCACAAACATACGGTTGATAAATATGCAACTTAACCTATTCGGGAGAATTTCTCAACTATCTAACTTCATATTTAGATGTGATTCAAGTTAAAATAATCTATCAAACTACATTTCTTATCAGCATAACATAATCCTGTATCTCTCACAGAAAATAGGAAAGGAATAATTATTAGCAATGATTTAGCCGTTACGCGGATACTCACCCTGAATTTCTGATTAAGTAGTATAATACTACGAACACAAAGATGGTTTCATACATTTTGTGCAGAAAACATTTGTCCCAATAGTTATAATAAGTTAGAATTGCAGAAATGTCAAATTTCATTCCTTTTTTTCATATAGTTAGAATGCACTTTTGAAGCAAAATCTATGCAATCATGTTTTAAAACATTTTAAAGAATTTTCGTCTGTTTAAATTGAAAATACGCAGTCTAATTTTGAATTACTTCATCGTTAGTAATACTAAATAAATGGATGTAAATGCATTATATTGGATCAAGATAAATTTATGACTGAATTGTAAAATAGTTTTGGAATCATGGTCTGTGTGTTTATTAGCGTTACCCTATGAAGCTACGCGAAGGCCATTGGAGACGGATTTCGTATTTTTGAAGTGCGGTCAAGTGACGAAGACGTAATTTGCATACCTCCCTGAAGAGAAAAATAATTTTGGAAAATCAATATAATATAAAAAATAACAAAATATTTTAAGAATTGAGAAAATTATAACATTGCAGTAATGTTCTAAACATTTAGTGAATGGTAAAAGAATAGAAATTGCTGTTACATCAACTGATTCGCAAAATAAAATTTAAGAGAGCGAGGAATTATTATTTAACTGTTGGAAATATTTCTTTTTTTAATATAGTCATTATATTTTTTTAGATTACCAGACTGGATTCTGAATAATTTACTGTTTTTTATCATATAAATACTTAACTTAAATTATATTTTTTTACTCCGGCACTTTACATTTTTACAGTTATAGAACTGCGTAGCTGACACACATTGTCAATGTAAACATTAGGTCATAGTAGTAACTGTAAATATTAGTAACATAATCTATAACGTCTTTGATTTCTTTCATAGAAATTATATCGACGTGGATGATTGTTTCTGATATTAAAGCCACATAATGCTTAGGAGGAAATCATCTAAATATTATTTTATGAATTACACAAAATTTTTTAAATAACTAGGTCAAGTATATATTTGCGTGTTGATCTAGTTTTTAATAACATATAATCACAAGTGTTTTCAAATATTACAAGAAAATTTTCCTAAATAAAATTAGTGAATAGAATACAGACTTCACTTTTTTGAATGAGTTTTACAAAATTAAGTTTTCATGATCTGTTTCTTTTTCGATATTTTACTATCATTTTATTGTTATATTTTAGAATGGTTTAAGTTAATTCTATAAATCAAAACTACAAGAAAAAAATTTAAAAAAAGATATTTAACACTAAAATTTAAAAAATTCCATCTGAATAAAGAATTTATATATATTTAAATTTATCTAATTCTTAAGTTATGCTTACATAATTTGGAAAAAAGTGTCTAACATATAAACATTCCTATAATACGTCGTATCTGTTTGTTATTTTCTCCTGTGAGGAAACACGCCTTATTACAATTCCAGCGGAGACTAGGAATTTTTCCTTCTAAAATTAATGAGAACCTCAGGCATCCGAATTGTTTTTTTGCTAAGGAGAGTCTCGTTCGGAATCAATTTTGCTTCAGAAGAAGAAACATTCCAAGCTGCTCAAGTTCCTGAAGTAGTTGAAACAATTAACTAGATTTGCCGCAGTTCTTTCCTCAATCGAAAGCTTCTATTGACATGGATACGTTCTTAGACATGTTCCATACTATCTGAGCTTCCTACAGGTTGTCCTGGAAATGTTTCTAAGTCTATTTGATTGATGTAATTACTATTTTTTCATTAATAGGTTTCTCAAGAACAAATAGCACTACTAGTTCTTATGAGATAATTTGTTGCATCTCCTCGAGTATGTGTAAAAAAAAAAAGATTTATCCAGTCCACATAATTGTTTGATAAACTTAACCAATCGGTTTACTATCTATAGTTCACATTTGCAATTAAATTTTTGTTAGTTAAAAACATTTAACGTTATGAAGTTAGACGTAAAATTTTTCTCAAAAGTAAAAAACTGTTTAGAGCAAATATACTCTTGTATCCATTTCAATAAACATAATTAAAAGATGAATTGTGAATTGAAATATATATATATTATAGGATAAAAGGTTAAGTTAGAGAATATACAGTACACACACACAACTACACTATACTACACTACTTACAAAAGAGTCAAACACTTTTGCTGAAAATTCTAAGCAAGTTTAGAATTTTTTAGTTTTTGTTGCACTTGATTTAATTATGAGTATAAAAACAAGTCACAGTAATATATGCATATCGCATGTATTATTATGAGTTGCTTAAGCACTTGATTCAACCGCGATATGATGTTTGAACTATGTTGAACAATGATGACCAATGTTGTCTGATGTTTAAAAGTACTTTATTATTTTTAACAAAAGTACGGAAAAAAATCTATATACTGATAAAAATTTTAACTGTATCCTCATGTCCCATTGATAATTTTATCATCTAACCAGTAAATCTAATAATCTCTCTATCAATTTGAATTAATTTTGAGATTAAAAAAGTTCTGTTCCTTTAAGTTCTGGTTTTCTGAAAAAATGAATCACCAACTCCATATGCAAACTGAACCCGATTATACAGGATGTCCAAAAAATAGCATGGAAACTCTGACAGCTAGATTCCTCGTTATGAACGAGGAACTGTACATGCACAATTCATAGTTTACGAAAAAATGAGAAAAACAAAGAATGACGTCACAGCCAGTGTAAGGTAAAAAAACCACCTTATTGGGCACATCAGCAACAGTATTTTCAAATATTTAAAAAGGCGGATGTTCAAAGTGTCCACGATGCATATCGAGGCAGGCTTGAGCACACCGTGGAATGGATGAATTCACACGTCTCAGCGCGGTGTCCACCGAAGAATAAACAGCATGTAGATGAGTAGTCCTGTGACGGGCTCACGCGTCTTTTCATTAACATGTCCTTTGGGTTCTTGTGGGGCCAGAATTAATGGCAACTCTTTTCCAACTAAAACCCCAGAAGTGAAACGTGAAGAGAAGATCAAATTAGATAGCATTTAAATAACAGAAGTTTCAGTAAGTGATGTGGCAATTTGGGGAATGTTAAGTTAGAGAGTGATACAATCGTGAAGTGACAGCCAACAGAGATTATCCCGAAGATAGAGTCATTAGGTCAAGGTGCCTACCATTGCACTCGAGTAAAGACGCAACTTCCTTAGTATCGGATCAACGATTGTATTAAAGTAGGATTGACTATTTAATATTAGAACTTGTGATATTGTTGGAATTGAGATTAGGCGGGTGAGATATTGATAGTGGTCCGAGTTAGGTTATTTCGGTATTACTTGTATTGTGTGTTTGTTCATCGTAGATTATCTCATATATATTTATTATCTAATCTGTTAAACGCTTAAGTTCAAGTTCTTAATAAAGATATTTTAAGAACATTCAAACTTCTCGTTCTTTAGTTGAACCTAAACCTCTAGCTCACGCAGATAATCCAGGAGAAAGGCACCCTAGGGGGGGCATTTTCACAGTCCGTTTGTGAAGTCACTACATCTCGATACACCTATTCCTTGGGATGGCCCAAAAGGAGAAAAAAAATCTAATGGTGTGAGATCTGATGATGGTGGCGGCCATAGAACCAGAACCCCCGCGTCTGATGCAATGGCCAGGGTATGCCATGTTCAGCCAATCATGTATAGCAGCACAGAAGTGTGCCTGAGCCCAATCAGGAACCATCATTCATTCTTCATCATTTATCGTACTTTTCTCGTACTATGCATCGTACAGGTGCAGTTCTCAGACAAGACAGATAATTATCAAGAAATTTTTGTTTCTTTTGTAATTTAAAAAATATTTTGAAAGGAAACTGGAGTGCAATTCTATTTATCTATGGCATAGACCAGCAAAACATTTATGCCATTCTTATTGTTATCCAATTACCCAGACCTTACGATGAGGGTCTCAGAAATTGTGTATATGTGTGTGTTCATCTTATGAATTTTCATTCTGAAATTCACAGGTATTATTGTGTCAACATTTTCACACATCCCTTATTTCTTAAAATCCGCGTGCAATGCCGCAAGGGTTTGTTTTGAATCTTTCATTTTTAAGTGAAATGGCAGGTGAATAAAAATTTCAACAGTAGCAGTCTTATGAAGGAGTTCTCTGTAAGGCCTAAGGCGTTATAAGAAATATGTAATTCTTTCGCTCCGAAAATATTGATTACATCAAAAGAAGCCTTGTGAAATACATGACTTTTGCAATTTTTCAAATTTTCAGTGACTACGAAATTTTCGATTAATTCTTTTTTCACTGGGGTATCTAAAAGGAACACTTTTTATTGAAATGAGAGAAAATATTTCTCTATATTAGTGAACACCAGTCAATTATTTTAACGCTAATGTTTTCTTAAAATTTTTTAGACACAATGTTTTTGTTTTTTATTTGAAAAAATTATGCAACCCTGAAATGGATAAGAGCTGAAAATTCAAAGCTATAAATTTAATTTTGAAAATGCCGAGCAAAAAATTATTTAGAAATGTAACTGCCATAGGTTTATTAGCTCATAAACTCCTTTACTCGCAGAATTTTATGTAGTTAGTAGATTTCGAGTCGAGTTTTGAGTGAACTTTTAAGAAAGTACAGAGGTTGCACATTAAATCGAATTTGACATCATTATTCATTTAATACAGAGCGGAAAGTTAGTGAGTGAGGCATCAGTTCGGATGTCTGCAATCTCATCGTTTAAGCACGCAATTATCATAGACACTACAGGTACTTAAATATGATATAAAAACGAATAACAAGTAATACAAAAAAAATTTTTAGTCAATTCCTACATAGGTCAACAGAGAAAAATTTTATTTTAGTTTCTTTTTATTAAATAATTACAATTAATATAAATATGTGTATACATATGACAGAATCACAATATTGAGTGGCAAAGCACCTTTTAAATTAACATTACAAACTTTTTAACCACATTAAATTTGTAATTATATTTTTTAATAAAAGTTGAATATAATAGGTAAGAATTTATCTTAAAATCAGTGTAAAAGGAATGCTGGCGTATAACTGGCATATGATTATTCAGGTTAAGTTAAATTTTCCTCATAAATTTAATAAAAGCTGTTTCATCCAATGGTGCTGCTATCTAGAGGAATAATATCGACTGAAATATACCTTTAAACTATAATTAATTAATTAAATTTAATTGATGAATTAATATTTGCGAAAGAACTGTATTAACATCAAGTGTCATCCACTACAAGTTTAAAAAAAACGTATTTGAACTTGAGTGGATGATTAAAAAAAATATTTTATTTAAATATGAAAATTTGAGCAAGATAGAGGAGAAGATATATAGGCAAAGTGTGAATTAATAGTAGGAATTGAAAAGAAAGCACAGTTTTTTCCGTTCCTTTTGTAATTTGGATTCCATAATGCTCAGATGTTCTTGAGTTTGTTCAAGATAAAGTTATGAACTGAAAATGTTTTTTACAAACGCGAAACAATTCTTTTGAAAAAGACTATTATTTTTTAAAAAACTTGATAGTTTTTTTAGAAAAAGAATTAGGATTATTTATTTTGTATGAATAAAGAAGCATGAATAACCCAATTAATGAAAACTGTTATAAACAATAATAAAATTAAATAAATAATGCGAGGCATTTGTCACAACATTCTGCAAGACAGATAAAAAACTGCAGCTCTTAAGCCACTTACATACTTCTAAGTCCCGAAAAGCAATCCTGTAAATGAAATCAAAATTTTACTGGGAAAAATGTTCCTTCCTTTTCTCTAATGTAATTTTATACACGTTTTTAATATTCAACCAATGGATTGTAAGCTATAAATAAGTATAATGTGAACCAAAGGTCTTGCTCTGATTATAAATATTTATTGCTCTCACATTATTATAATTAGACACATGTTCTCTTTTTTTCGATATGTTATAAGTATTATATGAATTTTCTTACAAGACCATTCATCTTAGTATATCTCAACATGTGCTCCCTGGTAGCTCGGAGAAAGTCTAAGCGGTATTCCAGTTCTAGCCAAGTGTTCTTTAACATGTCTTTAACTTTATAAGCATGCAACCTAAACATTTCATGAACAATTTTTACCAAACTTATTTGCGATATTTGAAGTTCCCGTGTTGCTTCACAAGTTGATTATGCAACTCTGTTAAAACAATTGCCTAACATGTTCACACATGTTCAACAGGTGCTTCCCTCACACTTCTAGGAATATCCTTAACGAAGCTTATTTCTTTAAACATTTCAGACCATCACCTTATTGATTTTGCACCAGAAAGTCTGCTATTATAACAACATCGAAATTTCTACTGAACATTAATGAGCGATTTCGTTTCGTGAAACCAAAGCACACATAGGGCTTTCTCTTGATGCCATTTTGGTCAAAAAATGTGTTTCTAACAAATGTTCGCCCGAGTCACTCATGAAGGAACCTTCACGCCATATACTGCACACACACACACACACAAAAGAAAAATTTCCAAATGAATTATCTAATAATACAAAAGTTACATTATTATACTGAATGTTTTTTTGTAATGAATTTTTATAATCAGGGCAAAACCTTTGGTTCGCTCTATATTTAATGGAACCCACAAGTAGCCTTTTTAGTATCACCGATTTCTAAGATCTTCGTAAACACTTTTTATACTCAAACTTGAGTCGTGTGCAAACCAACCTCCTCTAACGATAAAAACCGCTCCATTAAGGTTGATGTGAAGCTCTGTCGACTTTCATTATTATTACGTATGAACGCAATATAATGTCTTATTTTTTTCAAAACAGCTTATAAATTGAAGTCCATAGAAAAAAATGCGTTTCATTACATTTAATAAATAAGGGCAGTTTCTTATTAGAAGTTTAATGCAATAAAAAATTTGACCTTCCGAAAGAACATACATTAATCTACACTAATAAGCAATAGGCTGCACCAAATATTCCGGGAATTTCAACTAGAAACTCAAATGCTAGCTCGTTATTACAAAATTACTAAAAAAGAAGGATGGTTGATGCCCCTAAAAAAGACATAAGAGCATTCTCACTGTCTGCTCAGAAAAATAAGTTGTTTTACACACATACAAACAACTATTTCCGTTTGAAATATAAAAATAGTGGAAACGCTACTCAAATCATATTTTGATATGAAAAGTAAGTTCGCGTGTTTCTTTATATAGAAAAGCTTTTGTATTTAATTCATTATAAGATGTTTCTACTCTTACTAATTACGGAGAAAATAAACTACTGCAGAGAGAACTATTGTTTCTCACATTTATAACTTTTTAAATGGAAGAAGTAAATTTGAGGCACCATCTGTAACTTGTTATTCACTAAACATCTAATGGATGTATTTTACTAATAAAATACAAAAAAAAAATGATCTTATCATTTAGTTTAAGAGAAAATGTTTATGCCCTTGAAAATGTTTTCACGAAAATACGGTTCCTTTAAAAATAATTATTGAAAATATTTCCGGAAAAAACAGCAAATCAGTTAAGCTTTAAATTCGTATTACTTAATTCATAACTCATACTAGTTAGACTGACACAAGGGGAGGCAATATAATCGTTTAATATAGTTGGAATTTGAGATAAAAGGAATCCTGTTTGAAAGAAACTTGAAAACGAAACTAAAAAATATCAAGTGTATTTATTGAAAACCTTTTTTTCTTTTTCTTTTTTTGCATGCAGTACTCTAAGGCGAAATACAATATTTTTAAAATTAAGTGTTTTCTGTAAGTCATAATGTCCATAAAAACTTCATTTCAAATTAGAAATTTATCAGAATTTTATAAACAATTTTTATCACAAATCATTGAAGAATCCCATTTTTCTTAGCATCCATCTAGAATTTTATCCACAGATAACTTATAAAAATATTCAACGTTGTTTAACATTAGAATATAGAGTAAAGTACTTCAGCAATGCAGAAAACCATTCCTTGGCTATAAAAAATAAATGAAGAAATCTGTCATCAAATCTCTGCAAAGACCATAGAAAAAAGAAGAAAACGCTTTTGGCTTTTGTATTTAATGTTACGCAAAGGTAGATACGAAACGTGGGTAACTTCGGATGAAACACTGTTTCAACTGTCATCCACAACTGGCGAAATGAAGGTGCAACATGTTTCACACGAAAAGCGTTGTAAAGACTCAGCTATTTTGGAAAAGTCAAGTTAGTCGTCAGGTGTTATGGCATGGATGGGAATGTCCTCTCAAGGCTTAACAAAATCATTTTTTGTGGAACCAAAGGCTAAATTTGATACTACGTACTATAAGAAAAAAGTGTTTAAGTACATGATCAAAGAAAGTAAACGTCTTTACTTTACTGGAAAGTGTTTTTCCACCTCCACCAAGTCATGCTGCAAAATGAACTATAAAATGGTTGAAAGGAAAAATAAATCCTTCCTTCTGAGAAATAGCTACCATCTCCTCTGGCTGTGATCTTTGTGAACATTTTTATCGGAATACTTTAAAAAAAATTAAATAAATGTAAAGTAAGAACACATCAAGGGCCAACCAAAGAGGAAGTTAGAAAAATTTCCCCAAAAATATTGTTAAAAGCTCCTTTGGCTTAGCCTAAACAATTACGTAAAGTGTACTATGCTAAAGATAGTCACGTTGAAAATTTCATATAAATAACTTTATTCAATCAAAATTTATGATACTCTGAAAGTGATCCCTTTATTTTTTGAATCAACCGGTACTACCATCGCAAAAGAAAATTACGTTAAGATTTCTACTGAAGGGGGAAGATTCGATCTGAGCTCCTTCTGTTCCGAAAAAGAGTATCTTAGTGATCCCGCCAAAATGATCGTCTTCGCGTGATGGCTATTACTGGTTTATATCGATATCACACCACCACAGACTACCCCCAATGTCAGAGATTTGGCGAATAGGCAAACGAACGATACCGTATTTGTGGCGAGCGTATGAGCAGCTGCGTTACTTTGTGGGTTACGTCATTTGTGTGAGACGGCTTTGTGGTGTGACGGCTTAATAGCGTCGGTGTCTGACGGCTTGGTTGCTTTTGCGGTAGATAGATGGCGCCATGACTGCTGCGCGTGAAGGGTGTGGTTCTCTTTGCACGGCCTGGGTAAGCAATGAAGGAGGAAGATTCGATCTGAGCACCTTCTATTCCAAAAACGAGTATCTTAGTGATCACGCCAAAATGATCGTCTTCGCGTGATGGCTATTACTGGCTTATATCGATATCACACCGCCACAGACTATAAGTATTTTATATCAAGCGTCAGAAAATTTTTCGATTTGTTCTTGTGCTGCGACTGCTTTGCTATATGCATTATAATAATCTTAAATAACATCCTTGATGTTTCCCAAGTGGTTACGGAAGTAAATGGATATGGTTGTGAATTTGTGGTTGTGTGTGGTTGTTTCTGCCGAATTGTAAGTTCGAGTTCGATTGCCTCTACAGACTCGTCGTGAAAAGGGGCTCATGCACGCTAAACTTGTTGAAGCTCGAAGTTTTCACGCTGGTTGGGTGTGGAAGTTTGGAGAGAGGGGTACCATCTCAAGTGTTAGCCTCGTTAATTGATCGTTGCTCAAAGTTAAGAGGTCCAGAGTCCTTGCGTTGCTTCCGAGTGCAATGTTAGTAAAACAAAACAAATTGGCATTTCCCAATATATAAGAATTATTGATTTTGTATTTAAAACCGTTTAGATGCAGAAATAGAAAGCTGTTACATGCAAAATTTAATACACTCAAGTTGTACAATAAGTTCTTTTACTGAATCCGTTGCACATTGAAAGTTAAAGAAATACACGTGGTCAGGAAAGAAAAATATTAATTCAAAAGAATAATGCTTTTTAATTTGAGTTACGGAATTAATTGAAGTGTAATACTGAAATTTTTTGAAAATTACTGTAAAATATCAGTATGGTAAAATTTCTCTGAAATATGAATGTAGTAAAATATAATGAAATCTTTTAGAAAGAAAAAAAAAAACCACCACCGAAATACACTTACAAATGATCCGATTATCCTGAAAATTTCACATACAAATTCTTTTATTCTACCAAGTCAAATGGTTAAATTTTCAAGGACAACTAACTCTGGTCATAGGGCAAGTTAATACTGAGCAACTAGAGTTGTTTAACAAGTAAAGGTCGAGGAAAGGTTTTCTTTTTTTGGTGTCAGCGCCGTTAAGACATTGTTAGTTTTTACTATAATCGGACGATTTCGAAAGTGGTCTTATAATCGGGATACGTGAAGCTGGTTGGATATAGCCAGCAAGAGGCTAAAAGCTAAGCTAACTAATACGTCGGTGAAAAGGTGATGGCAGCAATGGTTTCTGCTAGGAATTTATTACTGGAATGAATGATTGGGAAAGTCAAGATGCATGAATGTGAGGCAAGACCGGATGATTAGGAGAAAGGGGCGAATTACCCTAATAGTATCATTATCCGCTGTCTCGAACGTGTTATAATACCTTTCATTTCACTTGGATATGGAAGGGCTATGCTTACAGTGACCATTAAGACATCTACTTTTAACCTCTCCAATTCGGCAGAGCCAACTAGAGTGGTATAGTAACCAATCAGAACTGCCAGCAGACTGTCATCACATAATATTCAGTGACGAATTCCTTTTTAGTTTTGTAGCAGATGATATTCATATCCGTGTGTGAAGGGTGGAGTCAGTGGTCTCAATCAGCCTTTGACTGGCCTAGGTGCATTTTTATTACTCGAGGTGTTATGGCACTGATGGCTATCTCTTATGAGAGCAAATTGACTTTAGTATTCCTGAATACAGCTTTGACAGTTTAACGATATGCTGATATCATACTGTGACTCATTGTGTTATTATTCATTGCCCATGTCAAGTTCCATACACTCGCATATCTCTGGACTGCTGTTTCTGTACTATTTTATTCTTCTTTGGTTAGAAAGGTCACTAGACCTTTTTCGTCAATCGAACATATATAAGGAACAGTAGGCTACAAATTCAGATACTTCAGAATGCCACAGATCTGGAACGACAATTGATAAATACCATACCAGGCAGAATGCACCGTAAGAGGAAATTGAGAACATTTTCAACTCTATACATCGATACAAGCACACATAACCATTGGATTGTGGGTCACGAGTAACTGATTTTAGCTTTCAATGTGCAATTGCTAGCCACTGATGGCTTTGTGTGTGAATTTGTAATTATTTCAATACCTTTGTACAGACTTAACCCATATGCCTAATTTAAATGAAAAAAGTCTCTTTCTTCATAACGTTTTGTTTTCGCAAGAGGGTGCTTATATTAAAATAATATGTAGATAACAATGAGATATTTTGAGACTTCTGTCGTGTTGTTGTTGCTCATGCTACCTGTCTGACATAGTCAGATCGATGCCTACGAAATTCATCGTAGCAATGGGCTAGAAGTACGCCTGTCGTTGGTTTTTAGCCTTGAGCACCATTCAGGTGACAGTACGATTTAGCTCGGAAAAATTCCCGAAGGAACGATAGATGGCGGCACCACCTATCTCCATCTCCACAATTTAGGCATGAAACTGAATTGGAGGGAAATTTTCTCCAGTTTCCTGTACTCGTGATTCAACCCACAAGACTTTCGGACCCACTGATTTAACGAGCACGTGCTCCGCGTGTACTCGGAGGGTATTTGGCGGTACGGGCATCGAACCCAGGCCTACCGGTCCGGAGTCCAGTGCTCTAACCACTAGGCTACCCACGGCCCTTTGACACTTCTTTTATAGGTTACTGTTTAAAAGATTTTCATTTATATTGTGACACAGAATATTTATTCAAACTGGTGATGTGCCGTTTCTAATAGGAGAAATCAGTGAAAATCTTCATTTTTTTGCAAGCAATTTAGTAAAAAAAAATTTTTATGGCGCTTTAAGTACATTTAGTGGTTTTAATCAATTTCGAATAATATATTACATATCATAATGTGTTTTTGAGGATGGATATGTAGTCCTATATATCTTTATTAATCAGTGTCTCAAAATAATACTTTGATGTGTGCTTATGTATCAGTGAATTTGTTTCCACAAGAAAATTTAATACAAATTAAATAAAAATGTAATTAATTTTACAAGAAGATTTAGTAAAGTCTTGGTACCAATAATATCTCATTTAAATTAAAGGGAGCTTAACAAAGAAATTTTTTCCAATCATTAATGAAAGAGTCGCCTGCCATTATCTTTATACTAATTATAAATAACCCAACTGGTCATGGCAACTTTAAAAGCTACTTGAACAAATTTAATTTATTTCCGTCATCTTCTTGTAATTGTGATATTGGTGGCAAGGAAAATTTAAAACATGTGCTTCTTCTGTGTTCCAAGTTTGAAAAAGAACGAAACATCCTAAGAATGGCTTTCAAGAGATTTAAAATAAATTGGTCTCCGAATCTTCACCAACTTATTTCCACCAGAAGTGCTTTGGAAAAGTTCTGTAAATTTATTGTAAATATTTGTATTCTTTCATGACTTTAATTTTTTTCCTTTCTTTTGTAATATGTGTTTATATTTACTTTTGTAGGCCCCCGTATGATACTTTATGGTGCACGGGGATTTTATAATTGTTTTCA
>BMAV01000289.1:1194429-1217345 GCA_019973955.1 Trichonephila inaurata madagascariensis
AATTAATTAATAAGTAAAAATTAATTAATAAGTAAAAATTAATTAATTAATAAGTAAAAATTAATTAATTAAGAATTAAAAATTAATTCACTAATAATTTAAAATTAATAATTAATAATTAATTACTTTATAATTAAAAATTAATTACTTTATAATTAAAAATTAATTAATTAATAATTAAAAATAAATTAATTACATACTTAAAATAAATTAATTAAATAATTTAAAAAATACATTAATAATTAAAATAAATAAATTAATTCAGAATTTAAATAAATAAATAAAGAAGTCTCGTATAACATGGTTTCGATATAGCACGGTATACGAGGGACACTTGTTCATTGCTGGCGCCCCACCTAGCATGGTGGTTAATGCACTCCATTTGTAATCGAGTGGGCTAGGGTTTGAATTCCGAATAAGGCATAGATGTATCTTCGGGAAAAGAAATGGATTCCCGTCTCGAATGGAAAGCAGCGTCCCCTTCTGTTCTATGCTGGGATCATCGTATGTAATAAAAGTTCACATATTCTTCTTTGTTTGTATTATATGCTTCTATTCATCTATCTCTCGTCCTTCGTAAGTGTCCCAGTATGAAACACGTGGCAACAACCTGTATATTGTTTCAATAATGTACCTGATTTCTTTATAAAATTTTTATCAAACGTGTAACTAAAGATCAAATTTAACTACATCACTTTTGGTGAATTTTAAGAAAGGAAATTGCTACGAGTATTTAAATTAGGGTTCGACAACCTCAAATAATTTTGGAATTTTCTACTTAAATATATTAAGGTACGTATTTTTTTTTACGAATTTTCAAAATCATATAATAAAAAATATTTCTCGCTCACTTTAGAAATTCCCTCTATCATCTATAATTATCCACTGAATGAAATTTCGAGACTTTTTGACGAATCGACTGATGAAAATTTTGATGACAATCGTTTCTAAATATGATATTTAATGTGTTTTTTATGACTTCGCAGGAAATATCTATTACAGAATCGTTTGTATATTAATAAGCACAATATTTTTAAACATTTACGTGATACAGCTTTTAAAGTTAGTTGTGTCTTACGTATACATTTCTTGTGAGTCTGATAAGAAGTTGTGTATGTGTGAAAATTGAAGCTTTTTACCCAATGTCAAAAAATTTTTTTCTTGTTTGCTTCGATACCGAATAACCTCTCAAAAGAGGATGCATATTAAGTACCAAAAAGACCAAATAGTATACTGGAAAATCATATAAATGGTTTAAAAGTTCAAAGAATGGGGCTATTCAGTTATGCTATCCGTCCGAATAAAGTGTCAAAATATTTTGTAAGTTAGAAAAAATGCTTTCAAAGACATTCCGATTCACTTATTTTCTTCTACTTACATGAACTGAAGAAATCTTTTATACACATAAATTGGAACCTTATATAACGTGTTCTCAAAAAGAAAAATATTATAAAATCCAGATTCAGCAGTTTTCTCACTGTGTACTGAAAATAATCACTAAACTTCTTCAAACTAATATGGAAGTTATCAATAGAAAAAAACGATTTTCTTTCCTCAATTTATTCTTATGCCATAACGATGATACGTTGGTAGATGGCAGAGCTGAAACCTTTTATTTGGATAAAACTGTGATTAAGTAGTTAATAATAAGAGACCTCAGTAATTATTTAGTAGCTATTGATAAATAAAGAGTGGTTTTAATTATTTTTATACAATGGTATTGTATTTTGTAAGGAATGCTGCTTCAAAAGAACTCTTATGAATGTATAGCTGTGATATAGAAAAAAAATGTAAAATGATGTTTTCTTTTATTAGACGGCATTCATAAAAATTATTATTCTTTCACTCTTTTTTATTTATTATTTATCTATTAATAATTTGCATTGTTGATTGCTTTCAAAAATTGTAATTTTATATATTTAGTTCATGAATTACTTTTATAATTTATTTACAATTTGTCAGTTAATCTTTAATTATTTTATTGAAAAAAAAATTGGCTTATATAATGTTATTAGTATTTTTTGCTTAGAAATATAAAAATGTTTCAATTAAAAGCCTTTAATATAACTGAATGCAAGGATGAAAAACTGATCTTACAGACGAAAAAATTTTAAAAAAACATCGAATTAAAAAAGGTACTGTTTCTTCTATTTATTACGCTTTTTTATAAATGAAAAAAAATTGACATGTGTAGAAGATAACAATACGCGAAAAAAAAGGAAACATGTATGTTTAGAAATAATAAATTAGAGGTACGCTCAATAGTTAGTATAAATAGACTTGCAACATCACACACACACACACACACACATAGTATCTTTAAAATTTGAAACTACTTATTATCAAGTGTGAGCAATACTATTTGTTAAAAAAGGAGAAAAAGTGCACTTGTGGTCTCATACTAATTCAAAGTTAACTCGAAATTTTAAAAGTGGAAATTTTGTAAACAGAGCTTAGAAGCTCGCGTGATACTCTTTAGAGTATATTCTTAAGTCTTTGAAAGTAGAAGACTTTTGTCATTAATAACCTCTAATTATGATCGAAATTAGTTTTATAATTAACGATGAACAATTTTCTAAAAAAAATCACACACAACATCTACTCTTCAAAGATTATACTTAGCTAAAGACGTTTTCACTCGGATAAAAGCTCTGTTTTCAAGTACTGAACCTATTTTATTTTATAATAAAAATGTCCTGTTTATTTTTATATATGGATTTTAAAGCAGAGCTCTATTCATCTTTAAATAGTTATTCTTACATGTCACTTGTAAAATTGGTATTATTGTCTTTCACATATATTTCAAAACATAGAAGCGAAATAAATCTTTTCAAATATTGTTTTATCTTGATTCTTAGAGAAAAGAGTTAAATTTTGCTTCAAGAAGATTGCACACTTATTCAAACTTATGTAAATTATGTTAACATAAAAATGTTAATACGATCTCAGACAAGACAAAACTAAGAAATGTTTTTCAAATTTTATATCAGTATGCACATAAGCCATTTAATGTAATAAAAACAAAGGAATAAAAGTGAAGTATGAGTTAGTAAGTATTAACAATCTGAATATTTGAAAATTGCGTGCTAAATTGTACTCTCTCTCTTAAATATTCATCAAAATATATTCTTTCAAAAGTCAGCTCGGTGGCTAATAGGTAGAGTTCCCGCCTCATAAGCCTAAGGCTGCGAGCTCAATCCCTTAAAGCCCTCGTGTAGCTAAACAGTGCGACGTTAATAATCAATCAATCAATCAAGCGAGCTCAATCCCGGATGGACTCGATGGATTTTCTGGATGCGAAAATTGTAGACATGTATGTCATATGATTATATGATTAATTTGGCTCTGGTACTCTTGGCAAAATTATATCAGGGCAATATTTAGCATCCGACTAGATCTTGAAGGAAAAAAAAATAATTCAAGCGTCAAAAATATGGTAGAGAGAGCCGCCACCAAATGGTTCCACCACTAAATGATTCTCACTCATAGGGGACTTGTCGTGTCTTCAAAGGCTAATCTGCCGAATTTAAACCCATTTGAAAAAAATCTTTCAGAAAAACAGCAAAAAAAAAGCACCTTTTAATGTCTAGATAATCTTCTAATCACACACGTTGTTAAATGTAGCAAATGCTTAGCATTGCTTTTCTGGAATTAAATATGAAAATTTATTCTTTTGAATAGAAACACTTATTATTACACACACATTTTGTATTGGGTATAGTATTTTAATCACTTAGATTAAATGTCAATGGGGGATAGATATCAAGTGCAAAATATTGTTGCTTATATCTTCAAGTAGCATACTTGTTGAATAATTTTAAAACAGGGTGTTAAATAATCATGTTTCAATGATTGTGTATGTTGCTTAGAATATTTGATATTCTAATTATTGAATACAAAAATGTCTTAAAAAAACTTAAATTTATAAAATTTTACGTACTTAAATTTGACTTGAAATTTTTTGTTAACATGCATTCAGTGCTAAAATGCAATTTTAAATAGCCCCAAACAGCTTTTAATTTGTAAGCTTTTCATTTCTGTCTCTCTGGTAGAGAGAGTATTATTTTTTTAAATCTCTCTCTCTCAATATTTATATATATATATACATGTTGATTAAGGCTATTTACTGCTGCTAAGGAATTAAATCTTCTTAAAAATATTGTATAAATACAAACTTTTTCCAATTAAATATGTTTTTATACTGAACGCGCGTGTCTGAAACCAACATTTGATTTAAATTAAGCTCTTAACATTTTAAAATTCGTGTGTTTTCAATACATTTTCTTCTTCATTTTTAACTAAAGTTTATGATGAATGCTTTGATGTAGTTAAAAATATTTTGCATTTATCAAATAACATATTAAGAACACATAACTTTTGCAAAAATTATGCTTATTCAGAAAAAAAGAAAGAATTTATGCAAAAATGCTATTTTTAAGATTTTTAGATATTTCCTTCTAATTTTTAGAGAATCTTAGAAATTATTATTCACCTTCTCCCAGAAATCACTAAAAGTAAATAAAATTTCCTTTTAAGTATTTTAAAATTAATCCAAAATATTTTCGGAAGTTTATTTGTTCTACTCTCGAAATGGAAATTTAAAACTACTTATTCAAAGCATTTTGCTTTCCGAAAAGAGCAATTTCTATTAAATGTATTCAATTCATCTTTTGTGAACTATTTAATTTTCTCAGTCTTTTTCAATTTAAATGAATAATTATTTCCTCATAGATTTTTTTAGAAGGAGCTAAAAATAAGCACGAGCAGAATGAAAGTAGTTTCGAAAGAAGTCAAATGTGTAAAACGCTTCTGAAACGTGATTAAAATAGTAGAAATATATTCAATTATATCAATAAAACTGTGTGGTTAAAATAAAGTATAATGTTGAATAAAAAAAGAAATGAAAATATATTACAGTTTTGAGGAAGTAAATCCAGGGAAAAATATTTGTGAAATGCAATAATACTTGTAAAAATTTCGGCAAAATATGTATGCAGAATTTAACAAATTATTTTCAGAATTAATTTTCAAACACATGTTAATATTTTTGAAGTATGGATATTGAAATATTTATTTCAGAGTTAATGGAATTTTTATTTTTCTAATGTAGTTGGCTATTATATTTCGGATGTAATAAGAAAAAAGCATTTAGATTATATATATATATATATATGAATGAAAAATATAGAATTCATCAAAAAACATCAACGAATAAATAATAGAAACTAAGTACATAGACCACAAATAACATTATAAAAATATAAAAGAAATTCAAAAAGGAACCTAGCGTGTCAAAAAGAAATTTTGGACTTAGGATCGAATAAATGGGATTAAACTAGTTTAATGGCGCCAACTTTCCCCCTTTGCGACTCGGTAAGAAAAACAAATGAAATATATATAATAAATCCAAATTGTAAAGGAGTATATTGAATAAAAAAACTTTAAGAAAAATGGATGAGAAGTCAACCAACTTCAATTCTGCAACCCATTTTAAAATCTTAATGAAGAACCTTAAAAAAGAATTTTCAGAAATTCTACGCATTGCTTTTTCTAAAAAAGTAAAGAGTCTTGAAAAGAATGGAAAGCTATTGTTCATCAAGGTAAACATCCAAATTATATACGAATGCATCCTTTATAACAGCATGTAATGATGCATTCCAAAAGAGATGACAATAAAACTTGGTAGGCTATAATTTAGTTGGTTGTAGTAAGAAGAGCAATATACTTTCCACTTTTAACTAAACACAGCTCTGGTTTTAGAGAGAGAAATCATTTGAAAGCTGAAACATTTTTGTGTTATACAAACTTATGAATTGAATAAAATGTATAGAAACTTATGTTTGCACTTTTTTTTATTTCATGGAAAAATTGTACTACTTCAATGCGTAAGTACAGCAGAATTTTCATTTTAAAGCATTACTTTTAGTAAAAACACACATTTATTTTGTGGTGAAAAAAATGTGAGCGAGTTACTGCTGTGGAATGTGAGCTGCTAAAATACAGTGTTATTATATATATATATAAGATTGATCGCAAATACCAATCCACATTCCGTAAACATTTTCCTGCTTTCCATGTCCGTTTAAATGTTTCTGTGAGCAACAGGGGAAAACTATTTCTTGAAGCAGATATACTCGAATTTTGCATTTGCTGAATTCTTCCTGTTCTATGAGCTGCGAGTAAAACAGAAACTCATTCGTCCATTCTTTTACTTTTTGGAATCTAACCGAAAGGAAGTCGACCGATTGACCCTAATCGATTGGAAAAAAAAAGTGTAGAGTGTTTTCCTTTGTTCCTTTTAATGTAATTTTCGGCATCTGTTTTGATACCTTTGGATTTTAGAAGTGTTTCCTGAGATGCTCTGACTCTAGAGTCACCCAAACAATTTCGGTTGAAAGTAAGAGACATTTGATAACTTATATTAGAAGAGGGAAGGATGAAGTTTAATATTGAGAAACACCTATTTCGCCTTCATTTAATTTTGTTTTTATATATGTATATATATATACGAGGCGCATCCAGGAAGTAAGTTTTCCGATGTTTTCCCCTTTAAAGTAAACGTAATTAGCATGCGTAACGGATCTATGATATATCAATCATATACCAGCCGGACAGGTCCCGCCTCGTGCCAGTAGCGTATTAGCAATGGTCCGAAATGGAAGCTCTTATTCCTTCTCCTGCCGCCTGCGAGGTTTGGTGGGTGATAAAGTTCTTGAATGCACAAGGCATTGCGCCAATTGAAATTCATTGCCAGCTCTGCCAGGTCTATGGGCTTAACATTATGAGTAAGCAGATGGTGCGTCGCTGGTGCAAGGAGTTTTCCTAAGGTCGTCTATGTGTCCATGTTGAAGACCGCAGTGAACGACTGTCCCTCATCAATAATGATCTTGTTGAGCTTGTGCGGCAGCGCTTGATGAAGAACCGTCACTTCACGATTACGGAGCTGAGCAGCCTTTTTCCGCAGATATAGTGATCCTTGTTGCATGAGATTGTCACTAAGCACCTGCTGTTCAAAGAATTGCGTGAGAGGTGGGTGCCGAAAAACCTGACACCTGAACACAAAATTCAACGCTTAGGAACATCACTGACATTTCTGCAACGGTATCACAATGACGGTGACGAGTTCTTCGACAGGATCGTCACTGGCGAGGAGATTTGGATTTTGTACTTCACCCCGGAAACCAAGCAGCAGTCAATACATTGTCGGCATTGTGGATCTCCGGTCATGACAAAATTCAAACAGACGCTGTCGGTATGGAATGTGATGTGCACTGTGTTCTGGGACAGGAAGGGCATTCTGCTCATTGACATCCTTTCATGCAGTGAAACATTAAACGCTGACCATTACTGTGAAACACCGCGGAAATTGTGACGTGACATTCAAAACAAGAGGCGTGGAACGCTTACTGCAGCTGTTGTGCTTCTCCATGACAATGTTCGTCCACATACGGCTCGACGCACAGCAACTGCTTTGATGGAATTTGGTAGATAGCTGTTTGATCATATACCCTACAACCCTGATCTTGCTCCCAGCGATTTTCATGTTTTCTTGCATCTCAAGAAATTCCTATCCTCCGTTAAGCGTTTTGGCAATGGCGAAGAACTGAAGACGTCTGTCACAAGCTGGTTCCATTCACAGGCGGAAGAGTTCTACGACAAAGGGGTACAAAAGTTGATCCCACGATACGACATGTGTCTCAATTCTGGTGGTGGCTATGTTGAAAAATAGCTGAAACGTTGCTGTACTTGCTGTATATATATAAAATCTAGTTTTTACACCTTCTTTGTGCCTTTTATCACTTACACTTTATTTACTTTTTCATTTAATTTAGATAATGTTTTTGTACTTCTAAGTACTTGTACTTTTGTCTTATTGCACACTGTATATATATACACTCATGTCCAAAATAATGGTCACAAACATAAAATCTGTAAAACTGATGAATCATTTACGTGTTGCTACGAATTTTGGCACAGAGACATATTACAAAGTCAGAAAGAGAATATAGCAACATAACAATATGGAAAGAATTTAATTGTGAATTAAGATACATGTCATATAAAAAAGTGTGAAATTATGAATCAGAGATAAAGCATTTACCTCGGGAAAAGTCTGTCTAGTGTGGCCACTCTGAACGGTTATACACAAGCCTCACAACGAGCTTCCATACTGTTTATGAGGGTGTCATGTGCATTTTTGGATCAACAACTTGAATGATTACTGTAATTCCATTTTTTTATTTCATCAGTGTCACTAATAGAAGATTGGTAAACAATGTTTTCCACACGTATCCAAGTTCAAAGGTGATTAAGAGATTTAGGTGGTCACGATATTTGAAACTTCCTCTCTCCATCTATCACCCGGGGAACTTTCCAATGTGATCAGGACCCATTTACGCTGTACATGTGTTGCAGATTTGGATTCAATAAACCATGCAACAACTCGCGTTTATTTTTGCAATGAAGCTATTTTGAAAAGAGAATGTTGAAGACCGGAGACGTTTCATCGTCCAGTTTGCATTTCCTTAAACAGAAACTTTGATCTTTTCTTTATGGAACATAAAAGACCCTAAGTGAAGATCTTTGTTTATTTTAAATTAATTTTTGAAAGTGTAGTCATGCTTTTTGACACTCTATATATCCGAGTACATTTTATAGCAAAAATTTGTACGAATTTTAAGTCGCATTCTTCAATATTGTGCAAAGGGGGTACTTTACTTAAGAAGCTCTGGTTATTCAGAAATGGTCACAGAAATGGATCGCGATTCCACAACCGACCAAGCGACTACTCACACAATCAGATAACTTTTGCATCGGAGAAATATGTTGCCATTTCAGAAATGAAATTTTAAAAATGATGGCAAAATATATTTTCATGAGACGGGAAAGTTGATTTAGTTTGATTCCATTATAATAATATATATATATTATTACTTAAAATAAAAAATAAAAAAATAAAATCTATTTTTAAACGGAAACATTATCTGTTATCTACAGAACAAACCTGAAGCTCCTTAAGGTATCGTGTTCATGAACTGTTATCTTAAAATTAATTGATAATAGAGAGAGATATTTTTCTTTAATTTTTTCTCAATTTTTAACAAGCAGAACTAAAAATTTTCACCTTTGAATCATTTTTACCGTATGAAACTTATAAAAGGTTTTGACATTTAACAGAGAAAGTGGTGATGGAAACAATGGTCTTAGAATCTTGAAGACTTTACAGTAAAAAGATTACTTTTAACACATAAAAAGGCTTTTAGTTTTCTTTTTTCCATCGTTTTTTATTCTATCATTCTTTATAAAAGTAAATGTTATTTTTCAAGCTCACTCTTCTGAGACTAAATGGCACCGCATTTCAATGATTGCCTTTTTTTGGAAAAATGTGGTTATTCTAATAAATTCCCTACAGGGTTTGTCTTCTTTAAGTCGCTCAACCATAACAGAGATATATTTGTGACATATAATGTTATAAAAAAAAATCAATTCATTTTTTTATCATCATGAAAATGTACAAATGTACCTTGAGGGAAAATTATTTTTTACATTCCTACGGCTTAAGTTGAGTCAACATTTAAAGTAAACATTCCAGAAGTGCCTTCTAAGATAGCTGTAACTATTATTTTTGTTATGAACATAATGCAAGAAGTTTTACTTGGTGTAAAGCTGCTGAACAAAATTAATTTTTAGATTTATGAGTTAATTTAGTTATTAAAACTGTGTTATATAAGCAACTTAAACATATTTAAGAGAGAGATTTTACTACAAATGATATAAAAAATTTATCACGCAAAACTTATTTATATTTTTTCATTAAAACAAATATTTTAATAATTATCAATAAAAACTTAAAAAAAACATTTACAAATCCAGATCCATGTATACTTTAAAATGCCTTAAGAATTTATCAATATTGTCTAATTTAAGTTACATTTAATTTCGACTGCTATAAAGCAGTTTGCCAGAAAATCACAAAACTTCTACAGAATCTAATAAAATATCTTTATTATGAAAGATTAGAATGGTACATTATGCTTTTTGAGAAAAACAATCCGTATCATTTTGCTTCAGCATCTAAAAATCGTTAGTCTACTACTCTGAAGTTTCAGTACAAAGTATCCTTTTTACTATTTGAAAACTAATTTTAATTGCTTTTTTATATTAAAAAACTTCTAAAGCTTATTATTTATCTTTTTCTAGCGCTTTATTTTTAAAGATATCTAATATATAATTTCGTTATTGAAATCATTTTAATGTATGCTGAAATTGCAGAATGAATTGACAAAAAAGTTGCACTATTATAATTTAAATGTACAACCACCACTGCTAAAATGTATTTTCTGCAAGCTTAATTAAGGGCAATGGAGAGTATGGGTATGTGCGAAGTGTGGTCAAATAGTCTTTTTGTGATTAAAAAGGTAACATAAATCATGATAATCTGGTTCATACATTTATTTGATTTTTGTGAATAATAGTCAAATAAATGACACCATTAATAATTTTAGCAATTTTCAATTTAGCAATTTAGCAAATTTGAAATCAATGATATTGATCAAGAACACTTTGAGGTGCTAACTGATTTAATAGTTAAATTAATATACTTTATTTACTTCTAAAAAATAATTTATCTTCTACAATACCCAATTTTCTCCATAATAAAATAAAATAAAATTGTAAATAGTTCGTTTAAATTTCACACACACACACATTTGAATGTAATAATTAATTCCAGAGATGTTTGGGTGGGTGAGTGAATTTTAACGTCGCACTGTTCAGCTACACGAGGGCTTTTGGCGACGGACCATGTAATTTTGAACCATGTTCAAGTGACGTGGATGACACCTGAGCTGGCACCCCCCTCTTCTAACTACCACACCAAACCAACAGGAGGACGTTTTAGCTCTCGACAAATTTAACGTGCATCGCTGCCCTACACGTCGGGCCTTTAGTGGTACTGGGCTCGAACTCATGGCATGCCTGCCATGATCCGATACCTTGATCACTGAGCTACGGGGGAGACAGAAGGGGTTAAGGATGTCCTATTTTTCGGCAACTATGCATTTATTATGAAGTCAGGTCAGTCTTCATTAATTTTAAGTATTTTGCGTTCAATAAGAAGGGATTATTAAATTCATTTTTTTCTATGAGAATTATATTTATATCACATTAAAGTTGAGATATAGTGAATCAGTTACACAAAAGGCTTCTAAAACCACTTGATTCAGGATTAATTCTTAAGAACTGATGTCAATAGGGTTAAATATGTATACACACTATAACATGTCAGTGTTATTTATTATTTAATCATAATACTTACCAATCTTGATTAGACTGTTTTAGAATCATTTTGTGCTAAGATAGCAACTTGCACTTTAACTGTAAAATTATTTTGACGAACAGGGTATCATGTCTTATCAAATAAAGTTACACAGTAATCACATAAAAAGTTTTCGTATTTGACTTTAGTTTGTTTTGATTTATGCTTGCAGAGTTTTGTTTCCAAATTTCAAAGAAATATAGAAAAAGTTTTAGATTGTCGGATTTTATCTTATTTTATGTATAAAAAAATATTGGTAGTTGTTATTTCTTTCTTATTGAGTAAATTTTTATTAAAATTATGAAGTAAATGGGTTTGTCGAATAACTCTGTGTTCTTGGTATTTTTACATTTATAAAATTGATAGTTAAGAAATAAATACTCAGAAACATGAAGAAATTCTATGCATTGAATCAATTTATAGCACAATATTTAAATGAAGCTACTGTTTTTTTTTATTGAACACCTGTTTGGCTTCAAGTAGCTTATACAGGGAGCAGCAAAAAAAAATCCAGACAAACAATTTTTTAAGTAACTTTATAAAAAATTAAGAAATTAACAAAATATAACGAATAATAATAAGAGTACACTCGTAATAATAAATAAATTTTATTGGTTTCAAAGTGACCGCCGTTTGCAGCACTGCAGAGGCACAAACGCTTGCAGAAATTTTCATTATTGGACCTCAATTCTTTTACCTTTAATGTACCCCATTCCTGCAGAAGTGATTGCTTTAGAAAGTCCAAAGTTTTGTGCGGTTTAATGCAGGCCCTGGACTCTAAAATGGACCATACACTGTAATCCATGGAATTGAGCGCCAGCGTGTAGGGTGGTCATTCTTCAGAGAATATCATATCTGCAAAATTCGTCTTTCATCTTTCTTGTGTCTTTTTGGCCTTGTGAGCTAGTGCAGAGTCTAGTTGAAACGTCTAATTTGCATTTCTAAATGCTTTTGGGCCCACGGAAGTAAGACAACTTCAAGAGTGCCTCTTTGCTACACTCTTTGGTCGATTTTAACACCCTCTTCCACAAAAAACAAAGGTGTTTTGCCACTTGCGCAAATTCTGCCCTAGACCCTTACTGACTTTGGATATTGGCGATGTACAACAATTGCCGAGGTGCTTGGAGCGTCCACACACCAGATTCTATCGTTTTGGGAGAAATGAACTTGTTGAACCGTAAAGAGCTTCTCATCAATGAAAAAGAATCTCTCCCAGCGCTGACTTGCGGACCGTCTCAAAAGTTTTCGGCATCTACGGAGCCGTACGAGTTTGTTTTTTTCAGTGAGAAGCTGAACTTTTCGCAACTTGTAAGGCTTCAGTCCAAGCTCCGTTTTTGCTATTCGCCTCACCGATCTGTCACTTGTTCCCATGTCACGAGCGATCTGTCTCATGGAAACCCTCGGATTTCTCTGGACTCGCTTTTCAATGGCCTTACGATTCCTTGAAGTGTTTACAGAACGTTTTCGGCACCCCCCCCCCTTTCCTGGACTTCGACCATCATTGCCAAGCTCTTTGAAACGGCAGATTGCATGAGACATTGTTTGCCGAGGTAGACTCAGCTAACGAACTATCGTTTTCCTTGCTGAAACAACTCTAAAATAGCAGACTTTTTGCGCGACATTATCAAAAACACATAAATCAAAGTAAAAACTAAGAAATATGTTTAAAAATATTTCATTATTAAATTGTTAGATAAAGAAACATGAAAACACCAATGAAAAGGAAATTCGTTAACTATTCTAGGAGGCAAGAAATTTGTCCGAGTTTTTTTGCCGCATCCTGTATAAATTTTAATAATAAAAAATGCGTTTATTCATCTAAGAAAATAAGAGTATTATAAGTTTTCATCCACCCGATTCTCTTCATATACAGAAAACCTCTCATTTCACTCAAAATTCTCTTACAAGATATTTGTAGAATTTAAGAAGTATTTTTAACCCTAATGTGTGTTGTATTACATTGGTGGTCATCAAATCACTGAATAACAATCATCTACATCTCTCAAGACATCTTTTAATCAAAATTAAGAAAACTGAAATTATCTGTTACAGTAGCGTGACGTACACCCAGCATCGTGGGAGGAGGGACAGAATTCTAGGGGGTTCAATGTCTGACTGACTCCTTGTAAGATCCTGCTTGGTGCCCAAAACTTGACTTAATAGGGGGACCATAATATTCTCCGTTACTCCACTGATTAGTTATGTTCGTTTTTTAAATGACTTACATAAAATTTTATTATAATAAGTCCTAAGAAACTTTATTCAATTCTATAAAGTATAAAAAAAAGCAAGACACTAAGTAATTTTATTAAAAAAACAAAAACAAAAAAAAAAACACTTATCCAGTACTGTATTATACATAAAAAATTATGTACCGTAATTTTGGTATTTGTAGTGAAGCAATTGATAATCCTTTTCTACATCCAATTTAATAAATAAATGCATGATTTCATGATAAAGGCACTGAATATAGTTTTTATTTATTATATCGTTTGTAATAAAAATTTAATCATAACATTTGTTTTGAATTTCAAGGTATTAGAAATGTTTTAGAATCTGATAAAATGTATAATTTATACATTGAATTCTATTTCTCTAGAATTGTAAAATAAAAAAAAAAAATATTCTTTTTTTTCAAATAGTGTTTATTTTGCAATATTTTTCTGATGAATATTCCCTTATCACAAACGGTTAGCATGGTCTCTGCAGCCTAGTTATCATGGTCACGAGCAAGTGAACGGCATTTATCGAGTGAGTCATGTGTGGAAATCCTGGTGCCACTTAAAAAACCAAAGTGTAGAGGGGTTGATACACGCTAAATCTGTCGTGGCTTAAGGTGTGGAAGTTAGGAAAAGGAGGTGACATCTCAGATGTCGTCCTCGTCACTTGGCCGTGGCTGAAAATCACGAAGTCCGTCGTCAATAGCTCTTGTGTTGCAACTGAGTTCAATGTTAATAAGTGGCCGCGGTAGTCTAGTAACGGACTCGTGGTAGGAGTGTCATGAGTGCGAGCCTATTACCACTGAAGACCAGCCCTGCAGATTGGGCTAAAGTACGTTAAATCTGTCGAGGCTCAAATGTCCTCCCGTTGGTGTGGTGTGGAAGTTAGGGAGAAGGGGGTGTCAGCTCAAGTGTCATCATCATCACTTGACTATGGTTCAAAATTACGAAGTCCTGTCGCCAATAGCCCTCGTGCAGCTTTATTGAGTGACGTAAAAACTCTCACTCAACGTTAATAAACACTTACTGCCTCACAAATAGTTAGCTCTATAACTTTGATATACCTGCCTGTTTTATTAGAGTTGTGATAGCATTTTGTTTAAAAATTTGTCTCGAGGAAAATCTTATGCCTCTCTTAAAGCTATTTAAATAAGCTTTGTTTACTTAATATTCATCAAATGAAGTGTGTACTTATTACTTTATAAATTCTAATCAATTCAAGTTACAAAAGAAAAGAAAGAACACATTCTGAAGTAATTAATAGCTTGAAATCTTATTAGTTTATAAAAATAATATAATCTAATTAGTTTTGAAACAATATTTTCAACTTAATTGTTTAAGAAAGCAACTTAAATCACAGAATTCATGAAGCTAAATTTCTTAATAATCTTTTAATTAATAACACTTTTAAAAACTTTTGTCAATACATGTTTCATTAAGAACAATATTTACCTTTCATTCATATAATGTAACATTATTGTATAAAAAGCCCTTTTCCTGAAGGCGTTGTCTACGAAAACAAATTTGATTTAAACAGAGTTCAAGGCATAAATGTATTCAAAGGTATTAAATTCACATATGTTTCGCAACTTTGAATCAAGATCATATGACAACGTCGATGGCATAGTTAGTAAAAATTTACATACATAAATAATAACAATTTGCAATTTAGATGAATTGCCAGACTCTTGTTCCTAAAAATATTTTAAATAGCTATAAGTTTAGGCTAAAGCACGTACTAAAAAAACTTTCAAGCTAAGCATATTTTAAAGTATATTTACATTTTATTCCTTTTGGTTGTAGAAAGGTGATATATTCCAAACGTTCTATATAAACTTATCCAATAATGAAAAAAATTGATACAATAGTGTCTAGACGGTAGACATCAGATTTTTTAAGGAAATAGGCTTATAGACTATTTTGTCTTTTCAACTAAAGTTTAATATACACGAGTATTTAAGTCAATTATTGTTATTATTATTATTATTATTGCTCACACAAAAGGAAATTAATGATGAGTAAAACTCCGATCTTTGATTGTTCTCACAAATATAAAATATACTTTTTAGAAATTTATTAAAGTACATTTTTACTCGTAAAAAGTAGCATAAATTATGACAAAATAATTTAATAATTAAAAAAAAAGTTATTTAAAAAGTTCCTTTATATATTACATACTCATTGTTTAGCCTGAATATTATAAAGTTTACATATTTCATCTTTCTCTGATTGCTGCTAAAGGTAAAAGAGGGACAATTAGTTTCATCCAAATTAATGACCTATTACTAATTTCGTATTTTTGTAGATTTATACGTTATTGAAAAAATATTCTGGGAAAATGGTTTTATAATATCAAGACCATTTATTATTTTCTAACAAAAAATAACTATTTTCATTGAATATCTAAAGTTTTTGCTTGATTTTATGTAGCATGTATTTTCTATAAAAAAATTACTTCAGGCACTTAATATATGAAGAAAATGCTACTACGAATATAATTTATTATTAATAAATTTAATATTTATGTATATAAATATTGAATACTATAATTTTAGAGCACGTTTTATTATTTTTTTTATAAAAAATGTTGAAAACGAAAAAAGTAATGAATTTCAAATGAATAGCATTTATTTTGTAGCCTCAACAGTAGTGCAAAATATTAAAATCCCTTAAAGTAAAATATAAAGCTCTGAAAAGTATTTAATATCCAGCTTTATTTTTTTAAAAAAAAAGTGCTTCAAATTATTCAAACTTTTATTTGTGTCGTTCTCCACAAGTTATGATTCTCACACGTTTTAATTGTTCTACATGAATTCTGTAATAAATCTAGAAAACAAATCAGTCAAATTCTTTGATCCATCGCACTGTGTAGATTTATGGTAAATTTCATTCATGTTATTTTGTAGTAATTCAATGAATACTATTAGATCTCTCTATATGTATTTATTTATATATCTTGTTCAAATTTTCAATAGTTAAAAAAATACTTTTTATCCATCCACTCAAGTTCAAACATATTTTATGAAACTTTTAGTAGATGACACTTGATGTTAATACAGTTTTTTTCAAATATGAATTGATTAATTAAATTTAACTTTTTAATTATAGTTTAAGAAATATATTTCAGTCGATATTATTCCTCTAGATGGCAGCACAATTGGATAAAACAGCTTTTGCTAAATTTGTGATGAAGATTTAACTAAACCTGAATAATCATACGTCAGCATTCCTTTTACACTGATTTTAAGATAAATTCTTTCCTTTTATATTCAAATTCTATTATAAAATGTAATTACAAATTTAATGTTTTTGAAAAGTTTTTAATGTTAATTTAAAAGGTGTTTTGCCACTTAATATTGTGATTATGTCATATGTATATACATAATTATATTAATTGTAATTATTTAATAAAATTTAACTAAAATAAAATTCTTTTTGTTGACCTAAGTAGGAATTGACTTATTTTTTTTTATATAACTTATTTTTAATAACCATTCAAATTTTACATATGCTATGATGATGAGTAATGCTTATGTGAAATGTATCACAACTCTTATAATATTTTTACTGTCCAACAACACAATTTTGAAAATATTTTTTCTCTCATTTACTTTTCACCATAACATTCTTTAAATAAAAGCATTTTCCAACACTTTTGTTAATAGCAATTACATAAACGAAAAATAATAATTATTTGATGCTGTTCGATATTTTTCTATAATGAGGCTCGCATTTTTTTTCTGTGGGGGGGGGGGAGGAATTCATAAACAAATAAAATTATACTTAAATTAAAACCTCCAAAGAATCGTACAATTTTTATTTTTTCGGCAGCATATATAAAATGTATATTTACATGAAATTATGCTTTGTTTCAAATATTCGAACTTTAATTAAGAATTTTAATTAATGCTTTAAATACATTTTCCATATATATAATAATTTTTTCTTAATTTTCAATTTTTTAAAACGTGTGATTAAAGTGGATTATTTGACTCATATTTGGGCTGTTAAGTTTTCTTTTTTTGACATATGATGCTTTTTTTTCAAAATTTGTGTTTTATTAGAATGTGATAATAAAAATTATATGCTATAGATATGATTATAATTTCTTTTAGAAAATGATTTTCTTTCTTTATTGAAGTCATGCTTTTTCAAGAAGTTATAACAATTTACAATTTTCCTTTTTAGGATCCGAAATAAATTAACTAAAAGTGAAAAAATGTGAATCCAGTTGAACATTTTACTCATAGTATTAATCCAGTTTAATAATACTGAGTGATCAATCTTTTATAATAGTTATCTTTTTTGAATCATAATTATGATTTGGTGACTCGAAAAAAAGAATATTTGAATTCCTCTTGCAATTAAGTGAAAATGAATTTTCACCACCAAAAAATATTATTGATGTATTAATTATTTAGATTATGAGATCGTGAAGAAATTTCATTTCGAAAAAAATGTTTGCTAAATGTTTAAATGTTATCTATCTTAGAGCATTTTAGAGTTACGATAATTAAAAGAAAAATATGTCAGCATACGACTACCAATTAGCATCCATCTATGTACTATTTTTAAGTTATAGGTATTGGAATTAATAATAGCAACACTCTTATAATAGCAATTACACTCTAATAATAGCAACACGAAATATGTCACTCTTCAACCGTCCAATACATCCCCGATACATAGCGTAGCAGTTTTCCGAGCAAAAGAGAAGGTAGCAGTCGAGAATTTAGCGTAATGATTATTATATGTGAAACTTTTTTCCCCAGCAGCCATTATGACGAACGTCCAGCACGCAAAGAGGCGTAATCACTACAGTTTGACTTGATGTAGAGTTTGTGTTCAGAACATCCAGACTTGTGGGTGTTTCAAAGACCATTGTGTCCTGGGTTATGACTGCCTAGACAAACCTGGGAACGGCGCTCCCTATAAAGCCGAGCAGAGGTGCGAAGGACGAAGTTGGTCAACCAGGATAGATGAGTGTAGGATGATAGAACCAAGTATTCACACCCAAACAATTCAATGAAAGCTGCCTGCTTAATCCATTCATGGCAGAGTGATCATTCCAAAGCCTTTAGTGTCCCCATAGATTGCTGTGAAGCGATGACAAAGGAGCCAAGACTATCAAACCTGGACGTAACAGCAATTGGGACATATCATCTAGTCTAAAAAATCTCATCATTTACATTATTTCAAACTACCTGACGTCTAATGAACACCAACACTTAAACTCATGGTGATTGTTTTATTTTTACAGTTAAAGATGTAAGCAAGTTAGTAATGGGGTGGGGCACACAATATCTTGGCGTCGATTGCTAGCATTCGTAGGCCTGAGGGGAAGATAGTAACTAAGGATTGTCGCAATATTCTCACAGATCATTTCCACTCTATGCTTCAAACTCTGCTTTTTGGGAAGTATCCTGTGTTCCAAAATAGCAATGCCCCGTTTCTTAGTTCAAACATAGTTACATGAACTTGATGGATGATGAAGTAGAACATCTCTCATGTAGTATCACCAGTCCTCTGCTCTCAACATCATTGAATCATTGTGAGATTTTTTTAAAGAACGAAGTCTGTGCTTGGTTTTCTCCTCTCCGCATTCTACTTGGGCTCAGAATTTCTCTGCATGCGGGATGGGTGAGAATTCCTTTGAACTTTGTACATGACCTTCATTTGTAAATCTCATATCGGATGCAGACATTAATTAAATGCAAAGGTAGTTCAACCATCTACTAATAAAGCAATATGTATTCTTTCACAGATTCCTGTTATTTTGTTCTATACCTGTTTTATTGAAAAAACCCTTTTAAATTAATTTGAAGAAATAATCGTTACATTGAATCAGACTGAACGTCGAACCTCTACTAATATTACTGAATAAATTATTATTGTTTTCAAGCAAAACTTGTAATGGTAACCCCGAAGTCTAAATGGGTGGCTAAGAAGATTCCGTTCCTAAATCTCCAATCGAACCTCATGCGACTATAGGTGTCGTAGCCGTAGCAAATTACAACACGAGATTACATGCAAAATTAATTTCAGGTTATTAATTCCTCTGGTTAATCAAACAGCTTAATTCATAGAGGGGGGGAACTCCCGCGACTAAGATTTAGTAAACTAAGGAAAGGTGCTTATCTGCAAGAACTGACAGAAATTCGATCCTAGTATATAGCATACATTTAAGGTTTTTAATTTAACAAATTAGTATATAGAGTCCTCCTGCTGAAGGAAAACTGGATAGAATCTTAGTTAAAATAAAAGAGTTCACTAATTGTTGATAAACTCTCTCACAACCATTCTACGCTCAACTATTCACTGCTTCTCTACATCAATTCACACACTTTATATAATAATCTCATTAATGCGTCATGTTTCTTCCATAAGAAGGTAGTAATTTAAATCTGCAATGATATCAAAGAAAATCACAGGCTAGTTTCAAGCGGAAACCTCACGGGATAGCACGTTACAAGCTTCGTATATCCGATAGCGCAAGCATAAAAAATTGAATCATAAATCATGAAATAAGTAAATAAAACATCCTGTGGTAGGAGGGTTTCATAAATATTATCTTTAACCTTTTCATAACGAAATAAAAACTACTCTAGATGCATTAATAACACAGATTTCGAATAAGAGAATTAATATATATTTATTAAACTAAATTTATCAGAAGTTGTACGTTGTTGAAGGAATGTTCATACTTGTGCTATAATTCAATAAGTATGCAATTCATATTCATAACATTATTAACAACGAAATATTTTTCTCGAAAAAAAAATTAATTTTTAAACTCAAATAACTTACACTTTGTTTGTTAGAATTATTTTTAAATCTAAAGTAAACAAATTATTCAAAACCTAGAATTGCCTTTTGAATATCTTTCGAATAAAAATATTGAATTCAAATCTAAAATTAGCTGAGAGTTTCTTCAAAATTAATTACGGCTATTATTTCATTTCCAAACTATCATTTAGAAATGTACTTTCTGTTAAATGGATGAGTGAATGCATGGGTAATTACTCACTTTTTTTCCGAAAGACTACATTAATGCTTTCGATTCGATTTCTCTAGAGTATCTAAATATATATTTAAGTATCCCTCAGAGCCCTGTTTTGGTCTCCATGGTAACGATCTAAAAAGGGATTTGAGACAAAAGTGAAAATATAGAACACAATTTTAGAACGTTCCTTAAATTTAACTGGTGTAGAAATTCCTGAATAGGGCGGAATTAGTCTGTAAATAAATGAACCATTGAGTGAACATCTTCTGAAGCAATTGGTTTAATAATAGCCATACCAATTTTGCAATAGCCATACACACATTGATGATCCTGATGGAGAGCGCATTCCTAAAGGAGGAATAACCTGCTCATGATATTAAAAGATACCAAATACATGTTACGCATATTACTAACTTTTTCTTTTGTAATATATATATATATATATATACAGGGGGATTCGTTACCAGACCGACAAACTTGCAAGGTGTCTAGGGGTTACAAAGACGACTCGGAACCACATAGGAAATCAGGGTCACAAATGAGGTAGTTGCGAGCTTTTGTGCATATAAGAAGAGAACCAATAACACGTAAATGAAACAAAAATATTTTATTAAATGATTGTACTGCAACTGGTGTCCGAAATTATGACCAAAAGTCATTTGGCAAGTCTGACAGCAACGCTGCATGGAATTCTTTACGTTCTGAAAGATTCCTCTAGGAAGTCTTGCGTTAGATGGCACTGAGAGGAAGATTTCGCGAACACCGATCCTGCTGGAAGTCGTCATTTGCGATCGTTTCTCGAAGTAGCAGGATGAACTCGAATTCAAACGAGGAATTGTTCGACTTCCTGACAGTGTATAGAAGTGCAGATTGTAACGGGGCACGCCACTCGGTGGTTATATCAGGAACGTTACCCGAGCAGGCATGTTCCCCATCACACGATCCTCGGCCAGTGTGAACAGAAGGTTACGTGTGACCGATTCTTTAACGAGTTAACTGGTTCTTTTTGGTGCACGAGACGCCCATTTCTTCAGTTGAAGACCTTATCACTCAAATACCTGTAGCTGGCAGAAGGAAACCTGGTGTCAGGAATCTTAAAGAACGTAAACAATTCCATGCAGCGCCATTGTCAGGCCTTCCAAACGACTTCTAGTCATAATTTCGAACACCTGTTGATGTACAACCTTTCGATAAAATGTTTTCTGCCCCATTAATGTGTTGCTGTTTCTGTTCCTTTTCTTTTCTTCTATGCACCATAGCTCGCAACTGTGGCATTTGCGACCCTGCATTCTTGTGTGATTTAGAGTCGGCGTTGTACCCCCTACATGCCCTGCAAGTTTGTCGATCTGGTAGCGAATCACTCTGTATATATAAATAGATACATACATACATAGAAAAATTATTTATAATTACACAGGCCGGCAATGGAAAAAATACAAGAGAAGTAATAAGTCAACTTTATGTATTTTTTGGTGCTGATTTCAAAACTTATATTGAAAATTTTCTATCACGTCGCGTTTTCTTAAAAAATTCAATTTCAATTGGATTTTTATGAGCATTTACCAAAAACTTTTTTAGCATTTAATTTCTTCCCTACGTGGTTGACTTTCACTCAACCATAATACCATTCTGTGACACCTTTCCTTTGTAATCTCTCTATATCAGTGCTTCTCAAACTTTCAATACTGGCGCCCCCCTTTTCAATCACAATTTTTATCGCGCCCCTCCTTATACATTAATAAATTACTGAATGCAATAATAATGCACTTTGACTCTAAAGCTACAATACACAATCTTAATTATAAACCGTACAAATTAATAAAATAAGTATTAAATTTTGTATATTTTACTTTTAAGCAAAAAAAAAATTAAGTAATAGGATAATTATGATGTTATTTTTCCTTTCTCTAATTTGTAAATTGGAACATATTGCAAAATGCGGTGGCTGCTTAAAAGATAAAATATAGATATCAGCTAAATATAGAAAAAGAACTCAGAGGGTCAATTTCTAAAAAACTTCGCTCTGCAAGACAAACCCATGGAAGTCGCTAATACTTATTAAACTTGTTCTTAATTCAGCATTAATAAGATAAGTATTAAATTTTTTATATATGTTACTCTTAAGTAATATATTTTTAAGTAAATTACTTTTAAGTAATAGGTTAATTATATTATTTTTCTTTCTCTAATTTTTAAATTGAAATAGATTGAGAAATAATATTTAATTAAAGATTTATTTCCTTCAAGATCCATTTCTAAAAGTACAAATGTCATTAAAAAATAGCCTAATCTATGTTGCTCTTTATCATATCCATTACATCTGGCATTCTCGCGAACGTTCATGTGAGTCTAGGCAACCTAACAGACGTCTGCACAA
>BMAV01000289.1:1222345-1250960 GCA_019973955.1 Trichonephila inaurata madagascariensis
CTTTCGTTTCATGTTTATTGCTTTTCTCAAATTTACTTTCGCTAACATGATTAATATGCATTATTTCAGCAAGTGTTTCCCTTGTTTGATCAGCTTCAATTTCCTTTCAGAGATATCACAGATGCCCAATTCTTTTTTTATATTCTGCTCATTTACATTTATAAACCATAATCAGTCGTACAACATCACAATTAAAACCACTAAGTTATTCATAGGGGAAAATGCAGCATGTTCAAGAAAATATTTTTGAAAAATAGTGGTCGTGCCGGGAACTCGGTCTAAACAAGTACCTTAAGATTCTAAAAAAACATTTGCCACTCCCAAAAAAGGAGATATGTTATCAATTCATTTTAGCTCCCATTAAGACTGTCATATTAGTGGATTCTCTGTCAAGGTCATTGGTAACAAATAAACAGTTTTCCCACACAGAAATAACGATTTTTGTATTATATGTTTCAGTATACTCATAAAAAGTAAATCTTGACCAATTAATCCTTCAAAGTTCTCAATATACTTATCTATGTATCATAAAACTCTTTCACATCGTGAAAAAAAAGCGCAACAGAATTATATAATTTACAACTTCCCTAAAAAAAAAAGGGATGCAGGTAACCCTACCATAAGTTCGAAAGCCAGCAAAAGTAATATTTTAGATTAAAAGAAACGTAATAAAAAAATCTCTCATCGTAGGATTACAGCAAAGCAAACAAAATATTTTTTTTTTAATTTAGTTATAGGATCAAAGATAGTTAATGAGCGTTCAAAGTAGAATCTTTTATTTTTGATTACCTTTTTTTTCACCAGATGATATATATAAATCATATCAGTGTAAATCTGTATTTTTTAATTATATCAGAAAGTATTTTGTTTTTTTTTCATCCCAGTAAATTAATTTTTTTAACCTTTTATTTTCGATATGCTCGCGCCCCCCTTGAATGGTTATCGCGCCCCCCCAGGGGGGCGCGCCCCACAGTTTGAGAAACACTGCTCTATATCAATAGTTTCACCCCGTTCAAGGTTCCGATATCAAATATTAGCTCACAGGAGCCGATGCACCTCAGACATTGTATTAGGTTGAAAATGATCTGACTAGAGATCTGGGCAGTTCGAAAGAGGCAGTTGAATTGTTGCGGGGCAGATTGAAGGAAAAAACCTCTTTTTATTGGGAGAGGAATTGAGAAAAATAATTTGTTAAGTATACTTTGAGGAAGACGAGAACCTGGTATAGTGTTCAGATGTTCCCGGATGGATGAACAAATTTAACCCTTTCGCGGGCAGTGACTAATAGGTCTAGTCACATATTCAAAATTTTTTCTCCAAGCGGGTGGTGGATATTTAGTCTATCTACATGCGTTAATTGAAGGTAAAACGCACAAAAATTAACACAGGTGGCAGGACGATGCCTTTTTTGCATTTCATGTCCTCTGATGGGTAGTTAAAAACATTTTTTCTCGGTGTAAATCTACAAATTGTATTTTGATTACTATAAATAAATTTTCTGATTTTTGAAAAAAATTTCAATTTGTCTTAAGTATACTTTTCACTCATCTGAATGAATTAAGCAAATTTGCAAGTAAAAAAAAAGGTTTTATTTAGGTTTTTGGAAAACTTTTATATGTGGTTAGAGGCTCTATCCACTGCCCACATAGAACAGAAAAATGACCTAGAAATGTTCGCTTTTCTCCACACTTAGAATCATGTGAGAATGTTTGGGGTCGGAAATATAAGAAAACTTTGTTTACAATATGTGGTACAAGATTCTCGGGTTCGAAAACCTTTCATTACAGCTTTTCTGCTCTGAAAAACATTTGCATATTATAAAGTTCCACAGTAAATAGTTCATCAAATATGTGTAATAACTAATTTAAATTCTCAAAAATATGACTTTATTTCTAACCTTTTATGCTAAAATTAAATGAAATATAAAATGTGAATATATACCAATTTCAATATATATTTTAAGTATTCTATATATATTCTTAGTAAGTATTCTATGTTGTACAATTATTCTATTATTATTTAACCCGCGATCACTCGCGCGGGGTGTTCTGTACACCCCAGCAGCAAGAAAAGCCTCCTACAATTCTAAAAATAATGCGCAGAGCCACGATGTTTTCTGTAGCTGCCCATTTTAGGTCATTGAACCTTCAGACGTGATGTAATCAATCTCGCTAGGACGATTGGAATGTAACGACCCTTCAAAAGTTTATTTGGGGTGCTGAGAACACCCCGCGAGTGATTGAGGTATATTTTCGTACTCGAAGCATCTACGGAAAAGTACGTTTTACTCTTTCCACTTACGTTTTTTTTTTTTCAAATATATTAGATTGCACGAATATTTTATTTAAAATTTCAATAAATGCGGTATAAAAATAATATAATTCTATAAAATATTTGTAAAATACAATTTTTATAAAAAAAATTTCAAAACGTTTTCTAGAAATTATGACAAAAACTCCATGGGAAAGGGAGAAATAGCGACTTTGTCGTCTATTAGATACTGTATCAACAGACTGACAAAATGAACTAAGTGAATTCGATAACTGCGTGATTTCGTAACCAAAGTTGGAGAGATGAAACTTGAAATCGTAAATTTTTATAATACAGGTGGTGTTGATACCACTGATGAAATGTGCAGTATATATTATGTATCGCGAATATGTAACCTATGGCCATTGCGAATATTTTATCATCTATTTAATACTGCAGGAATTAATGCTTCCTTTGTCTATCATTCGGTTCTTCCTGAAAATAAATGAGACATTCAATATTATTAGAGGAGATTAGAATGGATCTTGTGCAACCACAGTGGGATATGAGATCGGATTTCCCAAACCTTAACAAAACACTCAAAAGAAGCTTTACTGGCACAGAATATATTAAAAAGAGCATTAATCCCCATAAAAAAGGGGTGTTGCACTGCTTGTCCACGGGTAAAAGATGTAAAAATTATTTGTTTTGGTCTTCAATGTAAGAAAAATATCTGCTTAAAGCATATGAATACAGTCTGCTCTGAATGTTTGAAAAATGATTAAAATATTATTTTTCTACTTTTTACTATCCTTATCATTAATTATAAAGTATATTTATTACTGGTATATACGTTTTACTTGTGGTTTATGAAAAAATATAAAATTGTGTACTTCAAAATGAAAATTTTGTAGGTTTAGTTTAAATTAATGCTAGTCTCATTTGAATGCAATCAATTTAATAATTTTGTTTGTATAATACAAAAAACCTCTTATACTTTATAAATATATATCATAATTGACTTAAAAAATTTTTCTTATTTAAATACACGTGTTAAGAGAGTTTGGGGTGTTCTCTACACCCCGCGAGTGACGACGGTAGAAAAACAGGCGCGAGCGACCGCGGGTTAATTAAACTTATACTTTGCATTTAATTGTTATTGAAATAGTTATTACATAAATGTCAATTTTTCATAAAATGTTTATTGTAATATGATTCATTATTTCTGTCCTGAAAAGTAAGTTAAATGTCCTAAGTGCGCAGTGGCTATAACGTCTAGACACCACCCAGGAAAAAAACCCTTGATCGAAAATTTTTTTTGTGACTAAATAATGTCTATAGAGGATGAGAACATTACATTTATCAAGTACTTTATCACAGAAAAGTGTATTTTAGCTTTGTGTTCGTTAAGGTATCCGACTACGTTCGGAACGATACGATAAAAATAAATGGAGGTAGTTTATAGATTCATCGAAAAGAAGTCTTAAGGCTCTGTCTTCGTTCATCACGGAAGCCAGTATACATCTGTACCAGTTAGACGTTTGTTGCATTTAAGGAAACATTATGAAAACATGACTGACATCCTCAACAAAATAAAATGTGCCGACTACGGTTGGACTAATTGCGTTGATTTGAAAGTTATCTTCATGCTTCTTGGTCAACAAGGCATATACACAAAGTTCCTATGTTTCATTTATGAGTGGGATAGCCGTGATAATACTCAACACTGGGTCAAAATAGAATGACAGAAAAGAAAATTTTTAAGTATCCGACTACGTTCGGAACCGTGATTTTGCAAAAGCGTATAAATGGATAATATTTATGATATTTAGTGTCACTTAGATTAGAAAATGCATATAAAATTGGTTTAAGAATATTATTACAATAAAAAATTATTTAAGTACAATATTTTGACAAAAAATGAACTTAGAGTGATCAATTTTCAAAATATTCTCCTTTTGTGTGAGAAATACTTCCTTTATAATAATATTTTGCCTGTATGTAGCGCAGACACCTGTGCAGAGGTTTAACTAGAATTTTTGAAATATGTAACTTAGAAGGTTTATCCATGTTTTATGACAACAGAGGGGAGAAATGTTAAGAAAAAAACGCCGATAATTATTTCAATGAGTTGTAACTCTGAAAATAATGTGAATTTTTCAAACAAAATAGTTCTGACTCTCTGGAGAAGTTTTTACTTTATATAAGCACACACACACAAAATATAATTATTTTAGAAGCATTTTTTTATAAAAGGAGAAAATTTTGAAAAAAGGTTATTCTAAGTTAATTTTTTGCCAAAATATTGTATTTAAATAATTTTTTTTTGTCAAAATATTCTTAAAACATTTTTATACATGTATTCTAATCATTCTAATCTAAGTGACATTAAATATGAAAATTATCCATTTATGCGCTTTTTTAAAATCACGGTTCCAAACGTAGTCAGATATCTCAAACCAGGTACCAAAAAATGTGATTCTGAACAGCTTAGTTGAGCCAAACAATGTATTGTTAACACCTCTGTATATAAAATTAGGTGTAATGAAGCAATTTGCCAAGGCTGTTCCAGAAGATAGTGATTACTTCAAATACTTTTGCAAAGAGTTTCCAGATTCATCCTAAGCCAAGGTGAGAAAGAGGGGTATTTGTTGATTCAGATAGCAGCAAGTTTAAGAAGGATAAAGAATTTGAGACTGCCATGGCAACAAAGGAAATAGAAGCTTGGGTTGGATGGGACAAAATACATTTCCTTCACCTACCTGTGGACTTTCACCCAAAAATTTAGGATAAGTCAGTAAAAAACAGGGTGAAAGATTCCACTATGACATCAAATATATGAAGTGCAAATATTAAAGAAGATGTGATAAAAATATGCTCGACGGCTACTGTTGTATGTTCACACGAGATAGGCCGGAGATTGAATACAAAAGAAGAACATCAAAAAGAAGTTTCAAAGGAACAAAAGAGTACTCAATTAAATAGAAACTTTGGTATTGCATTTTGTGGACTTTAAAATTTGTTTCAAACTTTCATGTGCACAAGCACAATACAAGGTGCGGCTATTAAACACAACGAGACTGATATAAAAAATTTATTTGATTTCATAGATATTTACTTATAATCACCTTCAATACACACCCGTCTTCTATCCCTACAAAACTCCACGAATCTTCCATTGTTTGAAATAGCGCTGCAAGTCTTTTTATGTGATATTTACATAAACTGGATAAAAACTATTGTTGCTAGATGATAAATGCTAAATTGTTCGAGAGAAATCCTTTTCAAAAAGAATTTCAGCAAAAATATCGATATCGAGTTCACAAAAAATCCTGACGTGATAGGGTAAAAATGAGAACCTTTTTCGAAATCAGCAAACCAAATTACATAAAAACCATTCAAATCTTCTTTTGAATTTTACAAAAACTTTAATTTCGCAGATCGGTAATATTTATTTCGATAAAAGGAATGTCATTCTCCCCGATTCTATAATAAGGCACAAAATAAGCTTATGATTGATAAATTCTCGATTTAAAAGCTACAATCAATTATCTGCATGCGAAGAGAAATAGTACAAAAACCAATTTCGATGGGTTAGAATTTATAAGAAAACGAGGTCTCAATTTTAAAAATGATACCGTAGCTTTTGATATAAAGTATTACAAAAGATAGAAAAACTAACTATAAAATAATGATATTGAACAGAAATGAAAAAAAAAAAAAAACATTCCTGTTTTTAAGAAAATTTAAGTAAAATTAAAAACAGAATTGAAGAAAATTTTTAAAGATTATTAAAATATACAAAAAATAAATTTTGTCTCTAGAGCCTCGTGACTCAGATTTATTTTATAAAATCTATTCCTTTCGGTTCTTAAAGTATCAAATGTGTTAAATGCTGAGGTTGTATGAAAAATGCTTATAGTTCCCAGAAACGCTGAAACAAAAAATGAACTTTAAGAAACAAAAGAAATAATTTTCAGATTTCACACATGTTGTTAATATATTTTCAGAGGCAAAGATCTATCATACATCTGTAATTTACTTTATTGTCCCTCAAATTTATTGTGTAGGAAAAATTTGTGGCAATTTTTTAAATGTTACTAAACACATAGCAAACCAAAGCGTACATTCAGAAGCATCACGTCATTATGATTTTAAGATCAATTTTCAAATGAATATTAAATAAAAATGCCTAATTTTTCTTTGGATATAGGTATACACTCGAGCTTATTAATTGTAATTATAATTGGATAGCTAAAAGAAAAAGTGGATTAATAAACTAATTGTAGATTGTGTGACTAATCATATTTTTTGCTTGAAAAATGAAATAAAGAGAAAAAGTTAAAAAAACCCTATTATTGCTGATTTTTCATTGAAATGCTATTTCTTATTTTAAAGTAATACTTTCAAATTGCCCAGTGGCTGAGTGGTAGTGTATCACTCTTCCACGCCACAAGTCCGGGTTTCAAATCCCGGGTTGGGCAAGGTCAACTCAGCTTTTCATCCCTTCATTGTTGCAATAAATGAGTACTAAACTTGCTTCGGATCTGAACACTGGGGGATTCACATCAGGCTGACCAATTGACCGAAATATCTGCACGTGCACCCCAGAGCCTAAGGTCACGTTAACTGAGATAGGTACAGTAGGCCTTGGCCCTCATGGGCTGTTGCGCTACAAATTATTGATTGTATGAGAAGCAAGCAACTTATAGAAAACGAAAAAGAGGGGGCGGGGGGTGAATTCAAGAGAGATGCCTTTTTTCAAATATAACATTCCGCTGCATGAATAATATTAATCCTTTCAATGTACAATAATGAGGTCTATCCAAAATGTTATTCTTAATGTTCTAAATTTCCCCCACATATTCCGATTGTTTAACCCTCTCTGTTTGTGGTGGTTTTTTTTAATTCATTTCTCCTTAAAGATATCATAAATATGCAGTAGTTTTAATACAGAGACACTGAAAAGTTAGATCTTTGATATATCTCTACATTTTGATTTTAATCCTTTATATTATAGCTTAAATATTTCTCATATACACTAGAATGCGAAACGTTAGTAGCTTCTTCTCGTTTTGGTGGAAATTCCGAAAAGATATCAACCCAGAGAAAAGAAAATGAGTGAGACGCACACAGTATGCGATAAACAAGAATAAGTCTTTATTGACAGAATGGTGCTGGTACAAAACATTGTCTGCGCAGACATCTTTTAACTGGCTTAATTTCGTGGCACGAATGTTCTCAATCAAAAATCAGATCATCCAATAGTTTTTGAAATGACCTATTTCTCAACGAGCATCTGTGTCAATTGCCTGATATTCCCAGGAGAATACGTTCATTTCGCCAAGTGTTTCTCTAAAGAATTCTATCCTTTCAATGCAATTCAAATCAAGAAAGCCTGCTGGCCAATCCATTCTAGGGATATCTTCACTTTCTAGAAGCTCCTGAACAGTATGGGATTTATGATGATGAGTGCATTTTTCATTCATAAAACAATGTCTGGATCAATGGCAAGTCAGAATAGATGCACGTAAAAAAGGATAAATTCACCGTAATAAAAACATTTGGCCCCTCCTCTTAAGCCCACTAGGACACCCAGTGGACTCTTTCCTTGATCTAAGAAGGAGGAAATTGAGACTCTACCTCTCTTCATTTCAACTGGACCCGATAATTGATTGTCAAATTGAAACTACAGTTATCGATGAACAGAACATTCCATTGCTAAAATATACAGAATTTGTATTCATTACACCTCTATATACGGTACCGTCGATGCGCTGCTGTGAATAGTAGGCAGTGTTCAGGATGGTGGGTAAATAGGTCTTCTTTGTGAAGGCTTCTGCCGACAATATATACGAACACTTATCATTCAGCTGCTGAACGGAGTTGCAGATGAAATGCTGTCCTCTGTCTGGTTTCGGTTTCTTTTCACTTGTCCGAAGATATATAGATTCTCCCGTTTTTAATATCCTTAGTCGACCCCCACAAAGCTTTCTTACAGCTAGCTACACATGCCGTCTGGTTTGCTTTCCAAACTTGTAATTCAACACTTTTCAGCTTCTTCTTGTAAAACACTAGACAAACTTCGTCTTCCTTTAGCTTGTTGATCATTCTGCTACATGTAAAAGTGTTCTAAAGGTTTTTATAGTCATATTGCAAGAACAATCCGACTTTCAATCTTTGTGAATGTCTGGACTTTTGCCTTAAATTCTTTTTAAAATCATTTTGCACTACTCGTGTTGACTGCACGTGTTTTGCTTGTTCTAGCGTTATCTCTGACGTCAGGTTCCTGATGCTTTCAAATAAATCATTTTTCAACTGAATTCGCTTTTAATTGTACATCACAAAAGCACAAACCGCTCTTTCGTACATGCTGAAAAATTTTGCTGAAGTTTAGCACACTTGTATATGTACAAGTGTGTGTGTAAAATATTGTGATTATATAATCACTAATATTAAACTAAATTACTATTAATCTGATTTACAGCAAAACAATAAACAGAAAAACATTAAGACAGTATAGGACAAAGAAAATTGCTACAACAATACATTTAGGCAAACTCTTAGGTTTAGGGCTAATACTGGAGGATTAACAGTCTTAAGGTGCCAAACTCCCTTTTGCTTATAGTTTGCACTGAAATAAAATTTTGCAAAGAAACTTCAGTTGTGAGTAGTGTTAATTTTTTTTGTATTGAATTAAAATTTATAAAATTGTAGGCCTCTATAATCCAACATAATCAAAAGGTAATCTACTTAATTATATAAAAAAACTAATAAATTTAAATATGTTTAAGTTAATGTAAAAGAACTAAAACTATAATTTAAGAGTATCAAGAAATAATCCCCTTACATCACTAGAATGAATCAAAACAAAGAAAATCGCAGAATTGCTTGTACATGAATATATACTTTAATGAAATCAGTACAGCATATGCGTATAAAACACAAAAACAATATGCAAAAGTTAAATAAGTTTCACTTTTAAAAAAGAAAGAAAAAGAGAAATTGAAAAATTTAAAATTATGAACTGTAACAAATTCATATAAATACAAGAGTAATTTATTATAAAATAACTTTTCTGTTTTCTAGTTAATTACTAATTGTTAGCTCTAAGCAAAATATTTGAATAGTAATATGTACGCACAAGTATTTTCAAGCGTTTTACGTAACATTTCTTATGTCTCCTTAAGCGGTCAGTTTTTTTGTGCAAAACATTCCAGAACAAAAAAGGCAGATTTTTTAATACATAGAATTAAGAATAGTATTTAACATAATGTGAAAATAGAAGAATTTTATTTTAATTTTCAATTTTAAAGTTTCCACTCTATTTTTATTTTATAATTCGGGAACGCAAAAAACACTAAATGTTTGCTTTTTATAAGTACACGGCACGCTATGTGAAGAATGTTTCATATATCTTCAAAAAATTTCTCTCTCATTTACAAAAAAAAAAAAAAAAAAAAAAATGCTTGTACCCCTTTTTCAAACGTTTGAGAATTTTGTGTGTGTGTGCATATGTATATGCACACACATTTTGTTAATACATAAAAGGTACGGATAAGGCAATGTTACATTTGAAATGCTTTGATTTCAGTGCATATATCTTACAGTTCTACATATTTTCTATATAATCTCACATATTACTCCACAATTCCAGGTATATGTGAAAATGCATGTAGTTTCTTGCATATATTTACTCAAATTCTTGAGACAGCTAAGAATAAAATTAGGAGAAAGAACTTTGAGATCCAAAGAGATACATTGAATAACTGTCGCAATTTCAAATACAAAAAGGGAAAGTTCATTAGAATCGTTTCATTGACACTCTCAGGGAGTTTACTAATAAGAACGTTACTACAGCAAATCTTCTGATAAAAGATGCTTGCAGCCTGGAAGAGCTAACAGCTAACAATAGAATTATTTCTTAGGCAGGTTGTTTCCATGAAAACTTACCAATAGAATACTCCTTCTCTTCCAAGGAATTCCGGAAATGAATGTTTCTGCCCAAAAGGCTTCTCTATCGAGTTGTCTGTTCATATCAAGAAAGAAAAGCTGTCGCCTGCTTATAGGATAGTAATCAGTTAGTGTAATTGCAACTTTCACAGAGCTTGGCTTTTTAAATTGAGAATCACCAAGATCACCAAGTATGGCCGCAAAATGACATCGACAAGCTCTCAGCAGTAGAATAATGTTGTACATCTTTCAATGAAGAGATAATGTCATACAGCTTTGAACCATAAAGTATTATAACCAAACATTTAAAAGCGCAGGAAATCTATTGATGTTAAGTGACTAAAAGAAAGATAATTATTTTGAAATACAATGAAAAAGCGATAAATCGTAGTATTTAAAAATAATAAGGAGAAAATAAAATTTTCCAAAATGTGTTTGCTTAGTACTTTTTCGTTACATTAAAATAAATTCAAATCCTCTAGTTTTTTTAAAAAAAATTATTTACTTAAAAAATGAAACTACTGAAAATTCATAAAAATAAAATGATACACATGCGAAAGGGCTTTTTTAATTTGTAAGTGTTATATTAGGGTAAGAAAAAAATTTGTTTGTTTAGATTACGATCAATGGGTCTAGATGGAAATGTTCAAAACTGCTACAAATTTAAATGATATAAATAAAAAAGCAAATTTGAATTTCCGAAATACAAAAAAAATTAAGCATTATAATTAAGAAAATAAGAAATTATATTTTTAAAAAATATATATACATTTTATGAAGGATTTTTGATTAAATAAATGGCCAAAATGTTAATTCAGGAATTTAAATTTTTTTTTAGTCAAGGGCATATAATTAGTCAAAATGAAAATATTAGTACCTTTTAAGCCAAATGATGTCTAACAATGAAAAAATGACTATTTCGAGCACTTTTTTAGCTTTTCGTTTTATTCTAAAACATTTTTAATACAAGTTCCAATGCTCTATTTACAATAATTCACAATAATGCAATAAAACTACTCCCTTATGTATCAAATAAAATATTTAAAAGATGATTTTAGGTTATCTATATTAAGACAAATTTTAAAAAAATCACTTCTTGCTTAACTTAAAATATAAATGAACACTTCGATTATAAAGTATTAATAAAAAATCAATTAAAATTTGACAAGATCGTTCCAAAAATCTCAAATAATACTTCTTGGCACAATTTCTAGTTATTTTAAGCTATTTTAAAACATACTAAAATTACTAATTTAGACGTTATCAAATACGACTCTGTGCTTTAAACTCATGTATATTTTTATGTATAAAATAAGTATCTACATAAAAAAATATGAAAAGGTAAAACATCACGAAGTTCTTGCAGATAATTTTTTGATTTCAGTAAAAAAATTACAGATGCAGCAGAAGTACATGTTTTTTTTTTTCCATTCTTAAGATACAGAACAATTACATATGAACTTATTTTTAAACAACTTGCTTTCTAATTACTAAATGTAACGTATTTGTTAAATGTAGCCATGAAGATATACCAAACATTTCATTAAATTGTTTTTCTTATTTCGAACTCACGAAGAAATTTCTTCAAATTGTTCTTGGATTATCTCTATAAATTTATACCTTACTTCGAACAGTAATTCATTTATTTTTAGAAAAACTCGAACAAGTGCTTGTTTCAAAACTTTATATGAAGTTAAAACGTGTTCAGAATTAATTTTGAAATATTGACTCTCACTATACAGTTCCTACACAGTAAAAGAGATTATTCGTTTCACGTGAATCATTTTTCTGCAGATAAAAGGTACTCAAGTTTTATTGAATCATAAAGAAATTTATTTTACTGCTCTATATAGCTTTTTACACTGAAAAAGCCATAGAATTTCTAAAATCTCTATGAATAGCTTAAAATAGTAGATATAGTCTACCATATAAATTTTATATATGAATATAAAGTAACAGTTACACACACACACACACATTTTAAAACATTTTATGATCTCTATTGTAGTTTTCTTTTTCTAATTAAGAAAAATATGTTCTCCTAAGAATGCAGAATAAGCAGAAATTAGTTTCTATTATTAAGAAATCTTCTAATTTTGAAATTTCTCACATTTTATTTAAATGAATAAGTTTTTAATTACCATACTGTTTTTAAAAAATGGATGATTACTTTTGCACAGTTAAAATATTAAGTACAAGAATTATGAATCGTCATTTATGAGTATTAATTATATAAAGGAATAAAAACAAAATTACGCGGAACATTTTTTTGCAAATTTATTTAAAAAAAATAGAAGCTAATAAATCATTTAAGTTAGGCATAAAATAATGCGCTTCATCTTCACCATTACTTTATTTCTGCCGCAAAAAAATACTTGAAAAAGCTCATTTATGTAAAGATATGTACTTTTAAATTAATAAAAAGGTAATTCCTCCAGATAAAATGTGTGGTATTTGTAAAAATAAATCACAATAATGTGAATAATGATGAGATGTTAACATTTCCTAAAAGAAGATTTGATGCTATGAATTTTATGATATGATGATGCATTCATTATTTTTTTTAAAAAAAAGATTTTCTGACGTGGGTATGGAAATTGGAAAAAATTAATTTAACTTGTGTGTGAAAGATCAAAAGAGAGCCAATTATTTGATGCTTTTGCGCATTCATCTTTTGAACATATAAACACTAACTTTTCAAGTATATTATTAATGCCAAAAAAGTGCAAATTAAACAAATAAATTATAATCTTAATACATCTAAAAAAAACAAGCTTTTAGCAGAAAGCCGTTACGTTACATGATGCTCCAATTGCTAGATTTGAAAACAAATGTACAACGTTATATTGAAAGAAATCGTTCTTTGTAATACTATTTTTAGACGACAGATTCTCTCAGTTTATTTTATATTTTTAACTAGTCTAACAATAACTTTTATTCGAGTATCAATTTTCTTTTAAATGATACTTGAGTCTAAGCAGACAAAGATTTGACAAAAGCATTGGAGCTAAACTACCTCAATTCTTATGTTTGAAGTACTATCTGTCAAACACAGTTTCCCTCTTGGCTTCACTTAGCGCTTAGTTTTGTGTTTAAACTGAGGGAAAAAAAGCAATTTTTCTAAAGAAGTTGATAAAAAAAGAGTATATTTATTTTGAGATAACAAAGCTATTTTAGCTTTGACTATAGCATAATTGGTGTTGTCAAAAATTCTATACGACAATATGCTGCCAATAGCAACAAAAATGTAGTAGTAATGATATATTTTTCATTGTATTTACAATACGAAAATAGCTCTTAATACTTCTTAAAAAAGTTATCTTTGTGTCATCTGAAGATATAAGAAAAAGTACGTTTTTGCTTTGATTCAAGTATAGGAAATAAAAAATAAACCATGTATAATTTCTCAGTGTAATGTGTTTGATAGTACTTTCGAGACTTCAATTCTCTTTGAAATTTTTACAATAGTCAATAAAAGTTAAACAGTTCTTACACAATGAAACATATACTACACATATTTTTTCCTAATATTTTTTTACTGCTTTATTAGTAATGAGGTATCTTAAACGATTTTTGAAAAAAAAATAAGGTGTAAGCAATAATGTATTTCTGAATGATTATGGCAATTTATTTTCAAAATCAACTAGTAGCAATAAGTAAATTAATAACGAAAACAAGTATAAGCCGAAAGCCATACCACCTTACCATGCTATTATATATATATTTTTTAATGTTGGATGGAATTGTGTGGGTAAAGTGAACGTACAAAACAAATACATAACAAACATACAAGAAATACAAAATAATCGACTCACTCAGTCCCCCCGAGATCTCGAAAATTATTAAATATGAAGATTATTAGATATTACAGATATGAACAAAATTATTAGATATTACAGATATGAAATTTGGTGAGCATGTCTCTTCTGTTGAGTAGTGATCCACTAAGAAAGAGTTTTGAGGAAATTGACTCTCTAGAGGGGTTGTAAAAGGTTAGGGCAGGGGTGGCAAACCTTTATGGATCAACGTGCTATTTTTTCTAAAGAAATTTTTAATGAGGTATAGACGTGTTATGAAATAATTTTGACGTATTACTGAGAAAATCATAAAACTAAATACTAACAACTCACAACTCTTTATTCACTACGAAAAAATACATTTTGCACTGCATAGTAGTAAATGTTTTAGTTATATGTGTAATTTAAATTAAAGTAACATTAGTGTGACTTCTGTTGTTGCAGATTAGACGACAACTTATATGAAGATGTTAGTTTTAGCAGAATACATACTGAATCGGAGTCATCTGCCAAACGGTTTTTAAGCGAGTCTTTAATGTTATTCACCTCTGAAAATAAGGACTCGCAGGCATAGGTAGATGAAAATGTGGTTATAATAGCATGAGTCAGCTTCTTCAAGCAGTTAAATTTGTCTGGAATCGAATTCCATGTTTCCAAATTTTCATTACTAGCATTTTTACTGTACATCAATTCTAGCTTTTTCCTTATTTCAATAATGTTTTGAATCCATATTGAACTACGATGGAAATGAATCAGTCGTATTTCAAATTCTTCAATTTCCAATCAGTCGAATTGGGACAAGTTGAGTTTATCAAATGAAGTCATATAATAAACTTGAGCGTTTCCGATAATTATTTGAACGGAGAACATCTCGCTGAAAATTCCTTGATTGAAGAATAAATTGCGTAAATAAATTCTTCAATAACTTTTTCTTCGCGTCTCTGATTTCTCATGTATATCTAAATCTTTTAAAAAAAATTTCAAGTTTGGGAAGTATTTGTAGTTTCTTGTAATAACATCGTTTATGAAAACATGCAATTTAGCGTCAAAAGCTCGAATGAGATCCCTAATGAGGATTACTTTATAGTAAACTTTATTTTGAAGTAAAATGCAAACCATTTTGATTGGTGGTGTGCCCAAAATATTGTGTCGCGTGCCATTGGTTTTCCATCCCTGGGTTACGAAATGTTACAGATAAACACACATTTCCGTTTTTGAACTATTAGGCCTACATACTTGAAATTTGGTCAGTATGTTTCTTTCGTTGAGTAAAAATCCGTAAAGAGCAGGTATTATGGTGAGTTAAAGAGGTGTTTTAGATAAAGAAAATTCCCATTTTAGAGTATTAAACCTATAGACTTGGAATTCAGTAAGTTTGATTCATTTGTAAGGATCCACTAAGAATGGGTTTTAGGGAAATCGATTGTGCCAAAGAGGGTTAAGGGGCCCAAAATAAAAAGTTCCCGTTTTTGAGCTGTTAGATATACATACTTGAAATTTAGTAATCATGTTTCTTTTCTTGAATTGTGACCCGCAAAGAACGGGTTTTGCGGAAATCTATCCCAAGGTTTGTTGCGAGGGGTTAAAGGGGTTATATACAGTAATTCGAAAAGCATATTTATTTGTTGAATAGAAATTTCTTAAGAGCGGTTTTTACCAAAATTGGCTACCAAGGGAGGGGGTTAAAGGGCGCATAAATAAAAAAAATCCCCTTTTTGAACTATTACATCTCTTTTTGGACTATTATCTGGTCAACATATTTCCTTTGATTACAAGTGACTCGTTAAGAACGGACATTGCGGAAGTCGACCCAAGGAAGGGTTTGCGGGTTCCTAAAAAAATAGTCTTCAGTTTTCGAAATTCAAATTCTTTTTAAATTAAGAGGCGAGGACTGTAGGAATATTTTTATAATACAAACGAAAGCTTAGTTGTATAAGACATACACATCCATAACTTAAAAACTGTATATGTATTTACACAACATCATGGAATACCCAGAGTATCGTGTGGGTAATGGCTAGTTTACAAATAAATTATGATATGTATAGCACGTATCCTTGTGTTTATTACTTAATTTGATTTTTAGTATTGCATTAATGAGTATTAATTGACTAGATAGCAATAATTACCTGAATAATTTAAAGGGAGTTGGACCTTTTGACATTCAAAATTCAATTTTACAAAAGTACTTTAAAAATTGCTATAGAATGTTAGGAATGTTTTACAGCAAGACGTACCGAAATCTGATAGGAAATACGCGCAGAGCAATAAGAAACATCACAATGTCAATATAGATTTGTCTTTTTAAAAGAATGTGAACAAACAATTTCCATTAATTTCTATTTAGATTTGGTTATGAATTACTTATTTTATTAACTTTGCACTTCGAAGGAACACGAGGATTAATGAAGATGAACATCGTAACTTTAAGCCATGGTCAAGCGATGAAGAAGACACTCGAGTTGACACTCTCTTAGCTGTGCTCGGAATTGGAATGTAATATTCAGCTCTTTTTATATCATATGAGGCTGTGTAACGTCAGTATTGTTAAAAAAATAATGAAGCAATACTCTACACCTACCTAGGGATGATTTTCTTCAGTGAAAAATTATAAAAAATACTTCTTTCAAGTAGCATAAAAATATTGCGTTTATCACTGTTATGAATGCCGTTTAATCTTTAGTTATAGAGTTACCTTCATCCAAACTACTAAAAGAGTATTAGGGGGGAAAGCATTGGAACAAAAGAATCTTTCAATTTTACAATTTGGAAGACTGACTAAAACCATTTGGATTCCCCGAAACAACAATTGATATCGGTATAAATGAGGCAACTGTGACATTTAATGAGGGAACAGCTGATTGTCCAGTTATTATGAAACATTTGGATTTTAAATTAGAGTACTTCTCTGTCATTTTAGCTCTTCAGGATGACAAAATGCGTAAATAAAGAAAACAGAAATTTTTTCAGATTTTAAAGGAAAGAGGCAGTTAGGACCCTGGAAATGAAAAAAACAGTCATGCCTAACCAATTTTATGGAAATAAAAATTCTAACCTATGAAATGGGTACATTTTAAGTATAAAAAAAAAAGAATGTATTTTAAAGTAAAGCATTACAACTTAATGTTTAAACAATAATTTCTCAATTACTAACTTTCGCTCTTTCCAACAAGTTTAAAAAAGTTTCGTTTATAGGGCTATGATATTTTATAGATATATACTGGGTGCTTGTAGATCTTTATTTTTGTGTACCTTAATTTTTATAATGGGATCAACAGATTTTATTTTGATAGATGATAAATAGAAAAAAATAATAATACTTTTTTTAAAATTTGTTAAAATTTTTTTAAAGTATTTAAATTGAGAATTTGAGGTCTGTACAAAACACTTTCTTAGGCTGCAATTTGATATAAGAGAATATAGGATATACTGTATATCTTTCAAAAGTTGTCTTGTGGGAAACAGAAATTAAGCTAATTTGTCTGTATACTTTTATGTACATATTTTATACAATATTTAAAAATCGCATCTTTTTTAGCGGGGATTCACAAACTATCAATATTTGTGACCCAATTTCCAATCATAATTTTCATTGCGTCTTCCTTCCCAATACAACAACAATGTATTGAATTTAATAATAATATAATTTGACGCTAAAGATACAATATGACCTTAATTATAAACCGTGCAAATTATCAAGATAAGAATTAAATTTTGTATCTGTTACTTTTAAGAAATAGATATTTTAAGTAATTTACTTTTAAGTAATAAGATAAGTATTATGTCACTTTTTCTTTCTAATTTTTAAGTTTGAACAGATTGCAACAAACATTGCAATGAATATGCAAGGGTAAACATATAAGAATGTATTTTGTGTTTCTCCTTCTTTAAGTTCTTTAAAAAAATTTTTAAATAATCTTTTATTTTCCACATTTTGATATGCTCGTCCCCCCTCCCACGTAGAGTTATCACGCTCTCACTCCCGACTGTTTGAGAATCACTGCTCTATATCAATAATTGTTTCGATACTTTAAGCTTTAGTGCCAAAACTGCAAAAATTCACAATGTAATGAGGAAAATGTACAGTGTTTTATGAGGAATCAAAAAATATGTACGTCAAAATACACAACTTTAAGAACTCAAAAGTGCTATTTCCCCGTAAGCAAACCTAATTAAATTCATACAAGAGATTGCTATAGGATATCTCAGAGAATTTTATTTTACATTTTGACTTTGTGTTTGAACAAAACTTAAATTTAGCTTAAACATTATGTTCACAAAAAATCACATTTTATAGGGAAACTCGAAGAAATTCACACGTATCCAGTCTTTGAAACTTATTTTAGATTTATATTTAGATTATTACATTTTTACTACATTTCATTACACTCAGCTTCATACACTCTTCGTCATAAAATATTGAAATCCTTCAAACTTGTTTTAAATAATATAATCTACAAAACTTTACACTAGTGCTTGCATTCCGCTAAGATAAAGATATAAACTGAAAAATGGGTAAAGTATTTTGTCATAAAATTCAAATACGGCAGCCATTTCCTACAAAGTTGCTGAAAATTCATTTCCTAAACTATCTCACGAGAAAAAAATACTCCTATAAATGACCACTCGCTGAATCGTTTCTTAAAACCTCTTTTAATGCTATATAGAACTTGTGCCTTTTGACGCTCATACATGGATATTGCTTTCTAGGTAATATATTTTACAGGAGCTAAAAACAAAATCTAAAAGGGCTATATTTAAATCCTTTTTGTATTTCTTTTTAAATCTTATATAGTTAAATAATTTTATTTTTAAAACAGCAAGAGATATACCTGAAATAATCCAAAGAATTTTTATTGGTGCATTCTGTGGAAAGTAATTTTATACTTTTGACAGATTCAATGAAATTTTTTGAATTATTATAGATTAGGTTCAGACGTTTGTTTCATAACAAATATCAATTTGATTAAAACAAAGCGAATTTTGTAAAAGGTTTAGGAAAAAATCTATATAAAAAATAAATATCAAAACCCTCTCTCTTTAATATTATATAAATATAAGTATAATAATTATTGAAAATTATTTTTATTTATTTTCTTTTAGGTTTTAGCTTACGGTTAATTTCGAAAAAACTGAATTAAAAAAAAAAATTCAATAAAATTGTAGAGTTGTATCTATATTGTCAGAATTATTTTCTTTCACATAATAAAAAATATTCCTTAATAACGCAGAAATACTTTTCTTTCACTCAGAACTATAATTGATAGAGTTTTGACTCATAAATATCTTACACGTCAAATGTCTCTAAAACACTTAATTTTCGAAGTGAAAAAAAAAAAAAAAAACAGAATTTTGACTAATGCTAGGAAAGTAGTTAACTCTAAAGAATTTAAATGTTTAATTATTTTTTTATAAATAGGTCTATAAATTGAAAACGAGATGCCAAAGCTAAAATAACAAAAGTCTATCTCTCAGGGCCATCTCTTTACAGAGTGTTCTATTGTTATTTTTTCTAGATTCGAATATGGAAATAATAATGAAGGATACTTATATTTGGCATTTTTCAATTATTTTAAGTAACTTGGAATAAAAAAAAGGAATTTGTCTGTGTTCATGTTTTTATATGGCCAAACTTTCCGTAATCCCCCCCCCTTCCTTTTTTCTATGTTTCTTCGAGTTTTATTTTAAAAAGTTTCTTTTTTATATAACCAATATTTTTGATTTAAATTAATATGAAAAACAGAATAAACAATTTTTCCTGTTTGATTTAATTCAAGAGCAAGCGTTGAAAAAAAACACATTACTATTAATTAGAATTAAAATAGTTATTTTAATTAAATATAAAACTCAATTTCAAAAAAATTAACATAGATATTGGGTTTTTTGGATTAAAAATAGGAATCTTTTACAATGCTAACTAAAAATCACAACCCTTCAGATACAACTGTTAAATTAATCGTATCTTTTAGATTCAGATATTATGGTCCATCATGATTTAGAGTGTAACTAAATTCACCAGATTAGACATTGGATAAATGATAACAATTCCTTCTCAATAAAACTGAAAATTAAAAATGGGTTAAGTAATTATTGAGACTGGGTGTTACTTATAAAACCTTCTAAGAAATATAATTATAATTTTATAAGATGTGAATGAGAGAGATATTGCTTTCTTTTATTTTTGGAAATTTAAACTGACATTATTATATTGTCTTTAATATTTTATGTATGAGATACATCTCAACCCCGTTATAAGATTTTTCTCCAAACTTTTTACATTCAAACTATTTAAGGTTTTCGACTACCCTAAAATCATGACTTTTTTAAAAATTAACAAAATATTTTTTTATGATTTTATTTCATAGGCCATTTTATTAGCTTTATAAAAATACCAAGTTTTTTTATTTTCTATTCACTAGAACAAAAATTTCAAGTGTTTTAGTAAAAACAGATACCATAACTTTACATAAGATGCAAACTTTAAAATGCGTTTTACTCGAAATGTGTTTTTATTGAAAAACTCAAACGGGGACCGCGATTGCTCAAGAAGTTTTTAAAATAATTTAATGAAATTTTTTGTATATGTTCTGTATAGCAATAGAAGTGTTTTAACCTTCAGATTTATTAATCACTGCTTTGTTACTAAATCTACAGTCCATTAAGTGAATATAATCACTGTTTTTTCAAGCAATTTCATATCATAACTAAGACAAAGGGCTCTAGTTTTTGTAAAAATTAAAATATTTCTTATCCTGAAGGTCATTTCGAAAAGGAATAGCAAAGCAGTACAATAAAATTGAAAAATTGAGAGTTTAATAATTTACTATTTGTACAGAGCGGGCCCCTTAATGTAATTTTTTGTCAACTTTTACTAATTTTTCCTATTTGGTAGTAAAATTTATTTTTCTCTTCTAATTTTAGTCTTTTTTTTCTTAAAATGTATTAAATAAATTTAAAACCCACAAAAAAATCTCCATATCTCCATTTTTTTTAAAAAAAAGTAGTCGTACCTTAAATGTTCTCTTATTTACTAAGTAAATGCAAAAACTTCAGAATGAATATCGCTACTATATTTTTAAGAATAGGGCTCATTCTAATTATTATCTAAAATGATAATTGAAATATATTGAATGGGATAATAATTTAAGCAATTGAATTTTTTGTTAGATGAATATTAATTTCATGAAATATGTATAAAAACTAATAATTAAAACAAAAATAATTAATTTAAAAAAATTAAAAAGAAAGGGAATATTTTTATTTATATATATATTTATAAATCGTTTTTTTTAGAAGGTTTAAAACAATTGACTACTTTTAATTATTTTGACAAATGAAAAAAAATGTAATTATATAAATTTAGCTTAATTGTTAGCTTCAATACAAAATTTCTTCATTTTTAATTTCAGAATTAATTTTTTAAGTTGTGTGTTATAAGATATAATTTTGATTAATCTCAGGAAATGAGACACATGTTATGTCGTACCCTTCAATAAAAAGTGTTTTTTTTAAATATTTTAGTACATTTGATAACGGTTTTTGGCATTTAATTAAAAAGTTTTTTTCATAAATTATAATGAAAACCGAAGTAGAAATAACAAGGCTAAAATTCAGAAGAATAAAGTAATTAAACTCAATTTTCCAACTTTTGGAATATTTTTAAAGATCTTTTTATCAGGAAGTTTAATTATGTATTAATTTTAACGGACGGAACTTCTGCAGAAAAATGTAAAATAAAATAAACTGAGAATTCATACAGGAAAAAAATATCTCTTATCTTATTTAATTATTTGAAATAAATTTTGAAAGAGAACGATAAAATCTGTTTTTCAATATTTTGCTAAAATGCATTTGGAATTCCGCAGGAAAAAGTAGCAGTTGTCTAAATGATATTTTATGTGTTCATATTGAATTATATTTTGCTTCATAAAGGTAATGAATACTTTTGTAATAAAGAATTTTACATAACATATATTCAAGCTAGGCTTAGTTTTATATTATCACAATAATATGAACGTTATCTATTTATCTTACATACAAACATTTTTTTTTGCGTTCTTTGATGTTTTATAAAAACCATATTCGATTATTTACATAAATATTCTATTTACATTAATATTCCATGTTGATTACTCTGAAAATTATCAAGAGTTTTATAATGCTTTATTATATTTATCTACAAAAATATGCGATAAATATAAATAAATTAAATAATAGACAACATAATATTTTCATGCTTTATTTAGTTGTGGTCTTTCATGATTATTATAATGAATCTATTTACAAGTTCCTTAATTTTAACCATTCTGTTTGTTTCAATTTTGAAATATATGAATATTAATGTAATACTCTCACTAAAAAAAAATTCTTTTAAGGAAAGACAGCAAAGTTATCTTCATTTTTTTTTTTTGGTCTTAAGCATAATTTCACATTTATTAGTAAGCTTTTTCTATTTTACGTAATTATATAAGACCAATCTTTCTTACAAATAGGCAGAGATTATTGTTTTCTAGCAACAATTCTAACTTAATCTTCATTTAAAAAATCAATCTTTAACTCGAATAATGCATATACTTTTAAACTGAACTTAGTGAGTGAGTTTTTTTTTCTTTTTGAGTAGCAAAATAAGTCACTCTAATTCCTTTGCATTTTGGTGCCACATTGTACAATTATATCAGCATTTTGCAAAAAGTTCATTATCTTATCATACGATACTCAGAATAAGAAGATGAATATAAAAAGTAATATAAAGAGTAAAATCGGTAATGCTGAAAGGATTTGTAAGGCTTAAGGTTTTGCACAATTAATTTTGTTCTTCAGTCTGATGATAATCAATCATCATAGAAATAATTACATTGTGGACAAATAAAGCTGCTGCTTGAAACCTTTATGTATTGTTTATGAACATGCAACATAATCATTGAACATGTTCATTAGAAAATGTTTCCTTGTTACGCATATTTCTCCAATTATTAGAAGTTTAGCACAGTTATTAAATTTAGTTTAATACAATATTTATCCTCACAAAAATTATGCTTCTTTATTTTAATAATACAGTGAACGTGACAAAATAATGGGAAGGATTTAAGTTTAACTACATTTTCTGAAAATTGGAAGTGGAAGAATATATGGAGTAAAAGCATAATAGTTTCTTCATTAAAGGAATCGTTTTGCCAGTGCATATATACTGGTGTTCAAAATTAAGAGAATTTTTAGATTTGGTCGATTATCTCTAGAACTACTGGGCAAAAGATTTGAATAAAATCCTGTATGTATATAAGATTGATATATTGCAAAATAAATAAATAAAATAAAATAAAATAGTTATGATACACACACGTATGAACGAGTGTTTCACTCATTGGAGTCGGAAGATATGAAACAGCGATTGAAGAATAGAACGAAAACAAAAATGGATAAAAAGGAGGTATAGTCCCCTCTTTGAAATATCCAGGCCTCGTACTATTTTTATGCTTTAAATAAGGGAGTTTATGAGTTCCTGTGGCAATTGGTCCCACTAAATGAGCAACGTTGTTTGGATGGTTCTTGGAAAGAAGGGGGGGGGGGGAATTTAAATTGCCCTTCTCACAGCGTCCCAGGAATTCTCTGTAGCAGGCGTGCCAGATGTGGCCCGCGGAGCAATTCTCAGTGACACTTTTAAGTGATTTAATTTGTTTGAAGAAAAATGTGCATGTGCTCTGCTTTCCACTTTTGGTTCTACATATATATGTAAGCAGATTTTTTCTCACATGAAATATATTCTGAGTCTTCAGAGAAGATGTTTAACAAGTGAATCTTTAGAATTATGTCAAATTGAAAGCCACAAATTATACCCCTGATATTGTGATATTAAGTAGACCTTTTCAAGAACAAGATAAAATTTTAATTGATGAGCTGCTTATATTTTATGCTGTTTATTTTTCTTTGTTTTTTTATAAATAATCTTAAGATATACATTACATATATACAATTTTAATATTTTATATATTGTTTTTTCATGCTAATAAATACCGTGAAATGATGCATAATTATAATACATAATGAAACTGTTAATCTATTTTTGAGCTCTATTCCCCAAATTCTGCATGTAATGTCATAGGAATCGAATTGTTTCAAATATTTCCTTCTGCTTGGCACCCTTTATCATACTGGTAGATTTGCTCGGCACAACGCAGCTACAAGGTTGTCGACCCCTGCTCTATAGGATTGAGGTCTGGAGATCTGCTTGGCCAATCCATCTGGTGAATAACCTCACTTTCCAGAAATTCATTGATGTTTGTTCCTCTATGTGTCCTCGAGTTGTCATCCATTAAAAGGAAATCAGGACCAACTGCACCCCTGAAAATGCGAACATGGTGCTCTAAGATCTTATCCCTATACCTCTCAGCAGTCACAGTGCCTCTTTCAAAGACATGGAGATGTGTGTAGCCATCCAACACGATGACTGTCCATCCCATCAAGCCTCGGCTATCGTAATGGTCGATTTATAGGACATTGGAGGGCATATAGCAGATCCCTGGTCCTCTCCATATGAAAGTACGGCAAGAATCACCGGTTAGACTGAACCGGAACTCATCAGTGAGGAAAACGGTCGCCAATTAATCCTTGCTCCAATCTCTCTGCACTGTTTTAATAGACTCTCCTGTTTGCAGAACTGATTGGGAAGAAAACAACAGATCTTCTCGCAAACTGCCCAATCTCATGAAGTTTTCTGGGAACATTAAGCCTTGAAACTAGGGTTTCTGTGGCCGCATATAACTCATGAGAAAGCTGAGAGAATCTGTAGTATCCCTGTTATTCTTCATTATATGGACAAATGGACCTTCTCTTGCCGATGTGACTCTTGGGCAACCTTGCCCAGGCATTCCCTCGATGGATCCGGTATCCCGAAACTGCTTCCATAAGTTGAATATGACGCTTGGCGGTAAATCGAAATCTCTGCAAATCTGTGTTTGGGACAGGCCTGATTCTAGCATACTCACACACAAAATTCGCCACCTCATTCCATCCTCTAAATGTTGGTGGTTACTCATTTTTACGATAGAAATTTTAATTGAAATGATTGTGGTAAAAAGCCACCTAGAAATTTGGTGTAATATGCTAACGAACGAAATGAGGATTTGAGCATGCACACCTGTAAATCCTGTTGTTCGACTAGTTCCACGCCCACTCACGTATTCGTTTATGTATTCGACGCACAAGATGGCCATCTTTGTTTCGAAGCAGCACTTTTACATTTCGTGCAATTCTTTTCAGAAAATTTGACAAAATTTTCAAATTTTCTTAATTTTGAACACCTCTGTATATAGACAAATTGGTTTCCCGATATGACAAATATCTTAGTAACAGGGGTAACTATGCAAAATATAATTTCAGATAGGTTCTTCTTTCATTTAAAAATAAATTTTGTTTTTAAAAAAGGTTTTTAAGTGAGGTTTTCCAAAACGGTTCTTAGTTTCCTGACACGCCTCGTAGAATCAAATCCTAAATTTTGAATTAGAGAAAGTAACCAAAGGAATAAGTTTCTTTGAAAAAATTAAAACGTTATTTAGATAAATCATATACTCAGAAGAAATACTCATTTACATACATCTATATAAAAGGAAGTAAGAAACGAAAGCTAACTTCCAAGGATTTATATATAAGTATTCCTTTTATTTACATCCGGCATAGATTAGCAAAATATAAGCTAATTTTAAAATTGGTTTAAGATTTCATCATTTTCTATTGATTTTGAAGGGAATATATTTAAAATGTAATCTCTGATGTGACACTAAACTTCCATTTTAAACTTTATCAACTATATCATGGTTTTAAAAAAGTCACAAAATCTAGTAGAAATAGTACATATGAAAAATGGAAATATCCAATGGATAAAATGTTTGGTAAACATGAATGCGTTATCTATCAAGGGAACATCAGAGGAAATTGGTTTCTTGAACAAAGATAAGAAGCTTTACCAAATATTCTGGGAACTGAAAATGGCATGAAATATTCGATCCATAATGCAAACGTATTGGCAAAATCATACACGAGAAATTCTGATTGCTTTTCCTCTGCGAGAAACCATATATTGAAGTTTTAAAAAAAATTCGTACACTATAAATAGAATAGTATAAAAGACGTGTGAACCGACACTAACTAAAAACCGCAAATGAAAATACCGAAATCAGAACAAGAATTGATTGGTTAGAAACCTAATCCTGTTCCAATAAAAGTGAGAAGACAAGATTGAAAAGAAAATAGGACAGTGACAATCTGAAAAGACAGCTATAGATCTAAAGCAAGGAAAAATATATCAATAGGCGTGAGGAGATTTAGACGGATTAAATGAAAATTTCACAAGTTTTTAACAGCGTGTGTAACAACTGTAAACGAAAAAAGCTCGTCATTTATCTGGATTTAAAAATTACAATGAACAAACTTCTTAAAACGTATAAGCAGTCTAGAAGTATAAAAGTTTTTATATAGTTTATGTAAGAGAAGTCAAAAACTAAATTAAAAAAAGCAACAACATCATATTTTTGTGGTAAAAAAGGCCCCCAACGTGATGGGAATAATATCTGATAATTTTAGAGGTTACTGATGAAAAATAACTTTCACGTGGTGTTTTTGCAGAAAGAAAAAGTTTAAAAACCATTATGCTAAGTTTCTTTTTTTTGAAGGATGAAATGAAAAAAGTTATAAAAGTACGATTGAATTTAGGCTACTATTCGTTCGAGTTCATTATGTAGTTGAATACGTAAATTGCGTTCACAACTGCTTATACTTATGAAATAACTATAACTCAACAAGAAAATATTTTTTAAATATTTTGGTAAATCATTTAAGAGTCGTGTCTGGCTAGTAAATGTTTTAGTATAATGTGAATGAAAACTTTTTTCATATCAATGATATGAAAATTAAATGTTATTACATATTTCTTTCATTTTTAAATAATACGATACTTTTCATGGAGTTTGGGTAGATAATGTTCCTGTTTTCATATGTTAAACACAAAAATTTTATTTTGAGTATTTTTTATGTTTTAAATAAAAATGCTGATGCATATTATTACTTAAAATATAGAAGTATTATTGATTAATGTAATCTCTCTCTTTTTTCTCTTCAGTAATTTTTTAAAAATTTGTAATAGATAGAACACTCATTCTTAAAAAATCACACTACGTTTCGTGTATATATATTTCAGAATAAAAGTACATGCTTTTTCGTCTTCTCACAATTAAGCATAAAAAATATAATTTATTTTATCTACCTTATGAGTACATTTGGGAAACGTCTACAAGTCCAGAGCATATTCATTCATATTAAGTACATAGATTAACTTGAATATCATGCTATAATAGTCAAAATATCTAAAAATTTATTTATGTCTGAAAGTTAAATTTTTTTGTGATTTATAAGAGACTAATCCTTTTTCAATGCATATTGTGTGATCGGCGCTTATTAGCTGTGGAAAAGCTGTTTAAAAGATTTACAAGAGTAATTGCGCTTGTAATTTGCTACACGAGCAAAGAGCTCAATTTATCCTATATTTTTGTATTTTATTTTAAATTTCTCATGATTGAAAATTATTATGCATACAATTAAGCATTTCACACCATTTTTGAGTCGGGTTTTTTTTCCTAATGTTTTTCTTAAAGAGTGGAAAGAACAGTTTTAATCATTACTGAAACGAACACCGGAACAAAAATAAAATAAGTTTTTAGAAAAAAAAAATTCTTGCACTGTTAAATAAAAATGCCTTTTTAAAGAGAAAGAAAATTTTATTAAAATAGGAATGAAATGGCATGATTGAAAAAATGCATATATATGTATACTTTCATAACATTATATAAAATTCTACTATAGATCGTATAAAAAACAAAAATACAATTTAATTTGAGAAACAATTTCTTAAAATGGTTTTATTTCGTATATTCAACCTTAATTTAGAAATAGCTGAAAAATAAAAGCTGTGAATATTTTCCTTGGTAATCTTATGAAAGGATTCTTTCTAAATTGATTGAGTGAATCTTTATTAACTTTATATTTTCAAGCTATTGGTGGCTTATTAGCGAAAAAACTCGTGATTTTAAATCAAGGTCAAGGGACTAAGACAACACCAAAGAATTTCTTTCTAAAGACCTATCGCTAATTTCTTGTATAAAAGTCTGCTTCTTGTCTTATTTTTATTTAATATAATTTAGTTGTGTGACTAGAGATGCATGAATATAGTTTTATTTTTAAATGTATGGAAAATTTGAAAAAGTATATTTCCAAATAACCGTGATCCCCCTTTTAAATTCGATCCATCTGCTTAGCATCAAAATTGAAATGGAATTCAGTTTCAATACTTGTTTTGCAGACAGAGAAGCTTTTCAAAAAATAACTATAGAAAATGCTTGTAATTTTGCAATGAGTTATGCAACATACAATATAAAGAAAACATTAAGTTAACAATTTGAATATGCAGAGTCTGTATATTTCTTGAAAATTTGAAATTCCAGACTACAAGTCGTACTCCAGTGGAAATTTTAAAAATGAAAGAGTCTTTACATTAATGTTTACTTAAGAATTTTTGTAATGGAATTCAAATTTATATATATATATATATATATATATATATATATATA
>BMAV01000289.1:1251060-1303177 GCA_019973955.1 Trichonephila inaurata madagascariensis
TATATATATATATATATATATATATATATATATATATATACATTTCCCCCTCTCGCTTCATTTTCTACAATACTTTTTCAAATATTAGGAAAATGTCTCTAAAGACATATTAATAGAATCAGGAATGAAGAAAATGAATTAGGAGTCCACAAGTTAGTATCAATATTTTGCGATGGTTATGAAAATGTCTACGTGTACCTTAGAAGCATCTGATTTTACAATGTCGGACTATTTTGCAAATTCATTTTCAACATATTTTTACTCATTATCATGTTTAACATTTCATTTATGTCCTGAAAAATTACATTTTATTTATTCATTAATGTTTTAAAAATAGATTACGTATGGAGAGTATATGGATATTTAAGACCCAAAGTAAAATTTCAGATTGAAAAAGAGAGATAAGTTTAAAATAATAACACACACACACACACATATATATATAAACAAGATTAAAATTTGATTTGGAAGACACGAAGAGACGCTTTTCGTAATTGGATTTAAGTGGATGATTACTAGAAGAGCGTCTAATTGAAAGAAAAAGAATGTCAATTAATTATTTTTTTATTTTTGAAATTTCAGGACAGTAAGTTTTGAATAAAACAAATCTAAAGTTAATGTTAATAATTTGTTTTATGTTGTAATGATTGCATTTAAAATCCTTTTATACTAAGCAAATCAATATTTGCTCTAAATCTATAAGTGCTTTCTTTTAGCTCGTCATCGGAGCATAATTTGATGGAAGAATTTATAAAGCTAATCAAATAATTTTGCTTCTGCTTTACGCCATTAAATGCTTTCTGTGTAGCCATTTAATTGAATATCTCGGTTATTTTGCTGCAGAGAATTAAAAAATATAGGTGGAAAACAACCTTTTCTTTTTTATCTAAAAACTTTTATTTTCATACTATCCCCTGACAAATTAGTTTAACTTCCAGGTAAATAAATAAAACTCAAACATTTATTTCATTTATTGCATTCATTGTTTATTTTATTTTTTCTGTTGAAAACTAGACATTTAAATATTTTCATATAAATTGCCACTCCTTAAATATTTTGTGAAATGTCATATTGGATGCAATATTTTTAATCCTATATGCCATTATTTTTAAAAAGATTAATTTACGTAGTTCATATAGAATCCCATATTATATCTTTGTATATTTATTGTGTGTACTCGTTTTATATATTTTTATAAACTGAAAATGAAATTGAATAATAAGAAGCAGAAGCTTTTATATAGAACAAAATAAATGTAAAAAGTTGATTTTATCAATAGGATCTTAAAACCTTACTTATATTGAGACTGAAAAGATCATTGAAGTAAAAAGTTGTAACTATTCTATTGAGAGTTTAATGATTTTTTTAAAAAAAAATTGTAGAATTGGATATATAATTTTATTCAAAAATTAGATGAAGCAACTTCCGTGAACGAATTTTTTTGTTGCCTCAGTGAAAAAAAATTAAAATTTTATAATTTATTGAAAAATCTTTCTTTGTGTAGTGCTTATTTTATCTGAATTTCTCCAGAAGTGATGTAATACCTTTACAAAATGCTGTCTGGTATTATTTCTAGAGTAATTTGACGTAGGTTAAGCAAGACCATCATGATAATTGTAATTTTAAATAAAAGTTAAGTTAATTATTTAAATTAATAAAATTTAATGTAAGTAAAATATTTTAATCTATAGAATATTTTAATTAAACATGCTTTAAAATTTAGGTAATAATTAGTAAACAGACATATTATTGATTGTATTTCACAACAGGAGTAAACTATTCATCGGAAAAAAATTTTTGTACTTTTGATGAAACCAATCGTCAATTTGGAGCTCTTTAATGACCTAAGAAAGCGACAGAGATTTCTTAAAACTTAGTTGACTTACGTTCACCCTCCAGGAGAAGGCAATTTCGAGTCTTTTTTTTTTTGGAATTCTTTTGCTCTAGGTTATTTAGAAGTAGACTTCCTTTTTCGATTTCCATCGAAATGACTTCTTTTCCAGATCTTTCGAATGACTTATTCATTAAAAATAGTTTTTGCTTTCACGGAAATATTTTCATCTGTGATTCATTTCATTTTAGATAATTGCGCTCTTAAGAGCTGAATTTTAAGAGTATCGGTATATCAAATATTTCTTCTGATTGCGGCAATTATTTTGCAAATAATTATGATAAACAAGGTAAATAAAAATGATTGCTTAGGAATTTTAATGTATTATAAGCTCTTTAAACTTATTAAAAGAGTTGCTTTTAAATTAATATAAAGGTAACTTATTCAATGTATAAAACAGTTTTTGTAGAATATTTTTTTCGAAAACAGTGTGTTCTATTTGATAGAAAGCGTGTGATATTACAGCTTTAAAATGATTAAGATCGTATTTCAATGAAAGAAATTAAAATGAGAGTAATATATTGCATTTTTATGTGTGTGCTATTCTTTATAAAATTCATCAAATTTTAAACCTTTTTGATCATGCCAAATGAACCGGAAAAAGACAAAATATTCACTATTGAATTTTACGTTTCCATTTGGTATTGAGTTAACCATATTTAATTAATATGATTTATTAAAACTGGGTTTCGACTCGGTAGCTTAGAGGTAGCGTGCTCACCTCGTAAATCTAAGGTTGCAGGTTCGATCTCGGCTAGAGTCAAAGATTTTCTGAATGCAAAAATCGTAAGCACGCATGTTATGTGTCATGTAAAATATCTTGAGTATCAATTTGGTATCAATTTCTGGTATTCGAGACAATATTTAACATTCGACGAGATCTTGAATTGAATATATTCAAGCGTCAAAAGTTTGACTTGTGACGGGGCTTTCATCGCGATTTCAGCTAACAGTCCTCTTGGGTTCTGTGGAGCGAGAATGGCAATTCTTTCCAACCAACTTAAGAAGAAGAACGTGGTTATGTAAATTAGGAATCATATATATATATTGTAAGTTAGCAGTGGAGTGAAGTGTATGTCTAAGTCTATGTCTGGATCTATGTCTATGTGCAGAAGTGATTGCTAAGAGGGAAGTGAAGTCGCTAAGTAGAGAGATAGCTGTAAAGTGATTTGAGATATAGTTTAGAAGATTTCTAAGTCCGAGAATTAACCTAGTCGTGCCGGTACAGACGAATCAAAAGTGGGTTCGAGACCAAAAGGAACACTGTCGGATTGAAGCCACTACAGAAGTGTTAAAGACGTAGCTGTTTACCTAGGATATAGCGGTAAGCGAATTTATATAAGCTATAAGGAAAGTGCGTATATTAGTGAGATAAGAATTAATATATAAAGTTCATTTAGTGGTCAATTGCGTGATTATTCGGTAATATGTGTTGCGCCTTCTCATTCTTGATCATCTTACTTAGATTATTATTGTTGTGTATTGTGTTTAAACTAAGATCTTAATAAACAGATTTTAGAATGAATGATTTGAGTAGTTCTTCGTTCTTCCCCACAGAAACATGTCGCGTAGATAGTGTAGAAGGTGTGTCACCACGGGTGGGGGCTTCACAGACTACTGGAGTCAACACTACATAGTACCACCAATGAAATGGCTTTCCCATTTAGTGACTTGCTGTGTCTTCAAAATCTTAGTTGCCAAAATGTAGCCCATTTGAAACAACACATATACAAAGTGAGCGAGAGTTATAATAACGTCGTATATTTTAAAGAAACACGAGACGGTGGATCTCGTAATTTTGAACCTTGGTCAAGTGACGAGGGCGACACCTGAGCTGGAACCTCCCTCTCCTAATTACCACACTAACGTGAGGACATTGAGCCTCGACAGATTTAACACGCACCAGCCCTCTCTACAAGACGAGACTTCAGTGGTACTAGTCACGAACTAATGACACGCCATCCACACACACACGCGCCGTCTTGATCACTATGTGGCGGTATGATATGTATATGAACTAGTACTAACATCACGCGAAGACGATCGTTTTGGCGTGATTGGTTAAGTACTCGCGTTCGGAACGGAAGGTACCCAGAACGAACCTTCCTCCTTCATTGGTGACCCTGGCCATGCAAAGGAACCGCACCCTTCACGCGGAGCAGTCGTGGCGCCATCTATCCATCGCAAAAGCAACTAAGCCGTCAAACATTGACGCAAAATAAGCCGTTACTTCTCAAAGTCGTCTCACACAAATGACGCAATTCTCAAGTCGTCTCGCACAAATGACGGAATCAAACCGTCACACACATGACGCAATTCTCAAAGCCGTCTCGCACGAATGACGCAACCCACCAAGTGACGCAACTGCTACATGCTCGCCACGAATATGGTATCGTTTGTTCGCCTATTCGCCAAAACACTGGCAGGAGATTATGTGGCGGTGTGATATCTATATGAACTAGTACCAACATCACGCGAAGGCGATCGTTTTGGCGTGATTGGTTAAGTACTCGCGTTCGGAGCGGAAGGTACCCAGAACGAACCTTCCTCCTTTAACTATATTGACCACTCGATATAAACTGAGAACGAAAGCGAGATTGAAGTAAATTCACAAAAAATTATTTAACTCCAAGGAAACAGTAAAAATAATTACACTTTAATTTGTTTGCTTAAGAATGTGTATTTCCTTTAATTATATACAAGATACTCTCGCACACACAACTTAAATATCGAAATAAAACTGGAATATATTTTAATCTCTAGAAAAAACTGCTTTTTTAATTGCTCTGATTACGGGCAATGCTTTGATTGAGTTTGTGGAATTTTCTACATTGTTTCATTTTGCTGATTGAGCAGCGTTTTATTAAATTCTGATCAATTAAAATCTCTAGTGAGTAAGTCAACACTGTGATGTATTGATTTCGGAGCTACTTTCCTGACAACTGTGGGTTTGCGAGGAAAATCATTTGTTCTTCAGGGTATTTAAAACTGTTAAGCTCCCTGTAATTGAACATTAAATAATTTTAGATTAAAAATTTAATTGGATTTTTAGATTGAGTAAAATATAATTGTAGGTTTAATTAAATTTAGAAATATTATTTATCAGTAGTATTTGTATCGTAATTTAATTGCAGAATTTTTTTAAATGTATTGTTATTCGAGCATCTTTTGATTAATTTTATTGTGAAAAATCGATATCATAAGCTTTTTCCGGCCTTTTAAAATATATGTAACAAAGAAAGTGTTGGGAATGATTTATTTTTACTTTTTTGAAAACTTGAGTATTTTGTTAAGGTTTTTCAGGTCTTTCTCAGATTGGAGTTAATTTATAGAAAACAGAATTTGATGAAAGTTATTTATTTTCCGATAAAGAGGTCAAAGCTGATGTTTGTGTTTTCAATTTTAATAACTTTAAATCTTCCATAATTGTTTTAACCAGAGTTATTTAGGAAATTGCAACGAAAGTTTCAAAAATTAGGAGTTTGGGGAAACATTTATCAACTTTTTAAGGAATAATTTAATTTCAGGATATTATTTAAAAACTAAAATCGTTACTAAATTAGTGTAAAAATTTATTTGTAATAGTTCCTTTTAAATGAATTTAGAATAAAAAAGTTCTTAAAGAGGAATGCAAATATAAAAAAATAACTATTTATTTAAGCAGGCAAACAAGAAGGAACAGAAGCCTATGCTATAAAAATGACTTAATAACATTTTTTTTTTTGTTATAAAAATTTTAAAAAACATTGATACGTTAGTTTAAATCTTGATTTTTTTTTCTTTCTTTGGCTGTAGTGAGATAAATTGTGAAGTTAAATAGTTAATACTAATTCAGAGTTGTAGATATATTTTATGAAAACTGTCAAAACTAAGTGTAATGCAATAAAATATATAAAAGTGAAATCATGTAAAATAAACATTAGAACAATTGAAAAGAGGGGTACGATTATAGATCCACCTCCACGTGGTGTACCCCGGAAACATTTTGACGGCTAAGAGATTTATAACTTTCTGGCACTCTATGGAAAAGTCCTCTTCTTGAGATATATTAAATTGCCAGATCTCTATTAAACATTACATCAGCTGGACAAATCTCTCATCCTTCAGTGCATCCCTTCTCCCTGAGGAATTTTAGGAAATGAAATGGCCGATTTATTGGCCAAAATTGGTACCTCTGTTCAGCGAGTTAATAATAACCTGGCCTCTTTTTCAACCTTTAACCCTTTAGCTGGTAGTGGCTAATACGTCTAGCCACATATTAAAAAATTTTTCTCCAAGAGGGTGATGGATATTTAGTCCATCCACATGAGTTAATTGAAGCTAAAACGCATAAAAGTTAATACATATGGCAGGACGATACCTTTTTTTGCATTTCATGTCCTCTGATGGGTAGTTAAAAACAGTGTTTCTTGGTGTAAATCTACAAATTGTATTTTGATTACTATAAATAAAATTTCTGATCTTTGAAAAAAATTTCGACATGTCTTAAGTATACTTTTCTCTCATCTGAATGAATTAAGCAAATTTGCAAGTAAAAAAAAAAAAGGTTTTCTTTAGGTTTTTGGAAAGCTTTTATATGTGGCTAGAGGCTCTATCAACTGCCCACATAGAACAGAAAAAGGACCTAGAAATTTTCGCTTTTCTCCACTCTTAGAATCATGTGAGAATGTTGGGGGTCGGAAATATAAGCAAACTTTGCTTACAATATGTGGTACAAGATTCTCGGATTCGAAAATCTTTCATTACAACTTTTCTGCTCAGAAAAAACATTTGCATATTATAAAGTTCCACAGTAAATAGTTCATCAAATTTGTGAAATTACTATAATTTAAATTCTCAAAAATATTACTTTATTTCTAACCTTTTATACTAAAATTAAATAAAATATAAAATATGGATATATACCAATTTCAATGTATATTTAAGTATTCTATATACATTCTTAGTAAGTATTCTATGTTATACAATTATTCTAATTATTTAATTACACTTACACTTTGTATTTAATTGTTATTGAAATAGTTATTACATAAATGTCAATTTTTCATAAAAAGCTTATTGTAATATGATTCATTATTTCTGTCCTGAAAAGTAAGTTAAATGTGCTAAGTGCGTAGTGGGTATAACGTCTAGCCACCACTGAGGAAGAAAACCGTTGATCAGATTTTTTTTTTTTGTGACTAAATAATGTTTATAGGGGAGAACATTACATTTATCAGGTACTTTATCACAGAAAAGTGTATTTTAGCTTTGTGCTCATTAAAGGGCCAAACAAGTTTTTGCTTAAAAAAAAAAACTCCCACTAATGTCTACATGTAACTAATAAGTAGAATTTATAACAAAAAGTGGAAGGATCTCGATCAAGATAGCATCTCCGACTGATCCCGCCCCGTTTCCGTGGCTCAGTTCCGACTTTTTATGGAACATGACTATTTTGCCGCCTACTTACACACAGGTTCAAGTTGGCTTCTGATCCATACTGCCCCATCTGTCGAGGCCAATTTGTCATGGATGGCTACCACATTCTCCACGGTAGTAGTCTCCGCGGAACAAATATCACTGACCGATATTGGGAAGTAAGATGTCGATTGAGGAAATGACTGTTTTATGTTTATGTTCTCTCTTGTTCTTTTTGGATTGCTATTTGATTGTCAAACTCCTCTACCATTGGAAATAATAATAATAAAAAAGATTGAAACGAGAAGTTCATTGAGCAATAGTTGCGAAATTTTTCAGATTAAGATTTAAAGTGTTAATCATTCTCTTATATGATAGAAAAAGCTTATATTTATATTAAAATAAAAAAACAATGGTAAGGTGTAAGAAACAATTGAAGATGGGTGCAAATTCAATAAAATCTTTAAACTAAAAATATCTCAGCGTTGTTTTTTTCTGATAAACGCTATAATATGAATAAGATATACACTAAACCTTTTGGGAAAGTGTGCCACTATCTGATAGAAAAAACATACGTGTCACTTCCACTTTTCCAACAAAAAAAGGATATGAAAAAGTGAAAAAATGTTACTTTTATGGTATGCTTATATATTATGGATTTTTTACCCAAATAGCACATTTTTTATACAAATCTAATTCATCGAAATTTAAAAATAATATAATAAATGAGACAAGAGTACAAACTTATGTTTAATTGCTAATAAACTTTTCACAAGTTCCCACACAAATCAGTTAGGTTAGGTATAAAATAAAAATGAGTAACCTGAAACATTCAGTTCTTAAATAATATTTAAACATATTACTTTCTCAATGTGGTTTTGAATCTATAGTTTTTTTGTGGTTTTCTTTTAACAAATCATCTACATTAGAATTAGTTTTCGAAGATGCTAATAAAATTAGGTTGTTTTAGTTGTGCATCAGTTAATTTTGACCAACGTTTAGATTTTATTTATTTCATAATAGAAAATATTTGTTCTCAAACATGTTGATCCAGACCTACAACAATATCTGACAGCCAAATCGTGTAAATTTGAAAAATTGCTTTTTAGTACAAATTTTTAAAATTCAACATTGTAATTCAATTAAGTGTATTTAAAATGAATTTTGATGATCTTTTTGTCTGAGACAACCGTATTTCAATAACACTGTAAAAAATTGGAATTTATTATTATCTTATCAATTTTTTAATAAGTCTACGCATGCCACTGTTACAACTCAGCCGGGACACACTGTGGCACGCGAGCCGGGAGTCTGCATTTATCAAATCTAAATTCATATCACTTAGTAAAGAGAGACAAGGCATTGGATATGAAACCGCAAATTTTAAAAATAAGTTACGCTAAGTGCCAATTACATATTCGTAATACCAAACTGCTATGCTTTTGTATTCTATTTTCTTATAACTACATGTTTTTTATAATTTTAATGACTCCAGACACACAGGTGATATTATCTTTCATTATTTTTCAATACACATGTATATATATAAATCCTATTCTCTAAATCTTTAAAACATTATTTATCTTATCTCTTACATGCTAAAAAGCAAAATATATTTAGAAAAATCGGAATTTATAGGTTAACAGTTAATTTGTATACGCCCATATTCTTTGCAACGAATACTTTTAATAATTAGTTTTATGTAGGGAAAATTATCCTTATTATAAACATAAATTCGAAAATAAATGAGCTTATTAAAAATTTAGCAGTGCTCTTTATTTAACTATAAATGAATAAATATGTTATTTTCTCTTAATTTTTATCCAAAGACTAGTATCGATTTTAATGTAAGTTTTAGAAAAAAACTATATTAATTTGATTACAACATTTTATAATTTCTACGTTATATTTGATACTGTTACTGATCTCTTTAATTATATTGATGTATATTCAAAGGTGAATTGAATGGGCATTCTAATTAAACACTTTTATTATTTTGAATCAGAAATTACTTCAGGAATTTTAACATTATGACAAAGCTAAAGTAATTTATCCCGGAATCAAACAACAATTCAAATTTACATATAAATTATTTAACATGTAGAAATTAGTTTTTGATTTCATGTAAATTTTATCAGGCTAACTTAATAAGATTAAAAAATAGTTTTACGTATAACTTTCTATAAACTGAAACTGTGTGATAAATTTCAAAGGTTTATTCAAATGTTTAATTAATAAGCAACTCCCTCATAACATTTTTTTTGCTCGTTTTACAAAATAAATTTTAATTTATTGCTCATGAATAACAAATATCTTTTTACTAAGAATCTTGAACTATTGTTTTCAGAAATATCACATGACATAGAAAATTTATTTAATTATTAGATTCCATTTAAATACTTTGGTTATTTATTCAAATAAATGTAATATTAAATTTCAAAAAATATTCTCTGGAGGAATTCATACGTTATTCGTTATTTCTTCTTTGTCTTCTCAATTCTTATTCAAAAATAAAAATTATTTAAAAAAATGATTTTGTTATTGCTTTTAAGCATGAAAAATATCTCATTTAATTAAAGTGTAAATATTTACTTACTATATCTAATTATATTTACGAAAAAGCTCTTAAAGTTAAAAATACATTAATTTCCCAGCTTTATACATGCAAGTTTCTTCTTATTGTAAAAGCACAAAATGCATTTTCATTACGTAAAAGCTTTATAAAAATGTTTTATTTTGCATAAAAAACAACGCCTTTTTACAGAAATATTTAAAATACTTAAAAATGATAACATGCAGGAATCAATTGATAATTTCGAAATTCTTCGTGATATAAAAATCGTGAACAGTTTTGAAAAATAGTTTCACAGAAATCATCATAAAGCATGAGTATTCCTTTCAGTTCTATCATAGAAATGTAAGCAATGCATAAAAATTGCTATCATGCATTTTTTTATTTATAATATTTTATAGAAGAAAAAGGACTATAGTATTCTTTGGTCGTCAAAAGACATTTCATAAAATATTTTAAGAAGTCGCATTAAACCAAATTAGATTCCTACCATATTTTTAAAAATTATACATGCTTTTGGACATTCATAAGCAAAAATAGGATACCATTTAAGATTAAACTGTTTATTTTTGTATGTTGTTAGTTTAAATTGTAAGTAAAAGTTATATAGTATTTTTATTTAAAGCAGTTTACATTATTTAAGAAAGCACATGCAAGAGAAAGGCAATGACTGTTTCATAAAGAAAAATGTACGTATTGTATTAAATATGTAACGCAAAATTAAATTACAAGAAAATTAAACGTAATTCATGTAGTTCTTTCTCTTTTTCTTAAGGTCACGTGTTTCTGAAAGGTTTCTTATGTGTTAATTGTTTGGTTTATTCAAAAATTCTTGTAAAAATTAAATTTTTGTTTTAATTTTAAGTATCGATATAGTGAATTCAGGAAAAAAATATTTCCTTCATCTTCTTAAATAAAATTATGGAATAGAATTTAAAAACTATGCTATTTAAAAACTTCCAAGTTTTGTACTCTGATTATTAATTGATTATTTCAATATAATTAAAGCTTCATTCTGCACAGTAACGAAATAAATATTTTATAAAATATTTTATCAAAAAGATGTGTTACAATAATGAGGGAAAAAAACGCATATAAGGAGAATTTTATATGATTAGAAAAAGGAAAGAAAACACATAAGAAGATGAAATACATATAAACGCTTATAATGCTTTTAATAAATAATTAATTCTGATTAAATATACAGAGATTAATTTAGAATTAATTCTAATTAAATACAAAGAGATTAATTTATTCGAACCATATTTTACCGAATGAGCTAAAGAACTTCCAAATTGTATTATTCAGTTTTTATATTCTGAATTCAAACCTTGTCTTTTTCGTCTTGATAATTAATACTTTAACAAGAAAATTGTCAAGATAGAACAGAATGAGAAAGAAAGTGTGGAAGAAGCTAAATAGAAAATTTTACAATAATTAATAATTGAATTGATTATTTTGAAGTGTTAGTTCATTCACAAAAAGCCTTAAAATACCAAAATATAATATAGCGTAATATTGAAGCGAAATTAAATTACAGATACAAATAAAAAGTTTGTGTTTATTTGATGTAAGTAATTTGCAACTAATAAAATCGTTACATCACCAAGAGAAAATGTCATTTACTAATGAAATCCTTTGGAAGTCTTAAAGTTAGCGAATATAATTCTTTATCAGAGAAACGATGAAAAGTAGTGGAAGGGACAAAAAAGCTACCGTTCTGACAAGTCCAAAGTGGTTTTGATACTAAGAAACAGGGTGAGAAAACATGTTGTTGCTAATTTTAATGAGGAAATCAATCACAAGTTTCTAGACACGAAATGGTGATTAATTGATTTGGTAGCTTATTCTTTCCTATGTACAGAAATCATTAAACACACAAATCGGTATGAAAATTATTAATTATGATAGCTCCTACAAGCAGTTACCGAATTTGGGTGACAGAATGAAAAACAACCTTGAATGTGGAGGACAGGCTATATGTACTAATTTCAATTTTTATTTAATTAAAAAATTTTACGTAAAAAAACATACAATAAAAAACAAATACGTAAAAATAAATATACAATCTTTTTTATGACATAAGAGAACACACTTTTTTATATTTTAATCTTTAGAATATATGAATGGTTTGTCTGAACCTTTTAATAACTAGGTATTGATGAAATAACTCATAACAAAGAATAGATTTGAATTTGTTTCTTAATAATCTCAGAAATTATCACTATTTCTTAAATTAAGTATTTGTTTGTACTTTTAGATTTTAAAATTTGTATGAATAATTCACACATAATTTTTAAACGTCTTATAATATTTAAAACATTGCAAGAAAAAAAGAAAAATATATGGAGCAATATGTTATAATTTTAAATTTCAGAGAATAAGAAGTTTCAAGATTTTTGTTTTAAAATAAAGGGGTGTCCCCCATTATTATAGTTAAATAAAATAGTTATTAATGAAACTGTTCCGTTCATTATTTTATCTAAAAATAGAAACAAGGAAATATACATATAAATTATTTTGAAATTAAAGAGTGTTATTTAATGATTACAATTTTAAGAAATTAACTTTTAAAACGTTCTTATTTCTCTGGAAACTTTCAGCACTACATAAAATTCATTCGTCTATTCAAAATGCCCATAAGCCATTTTAATTGCTTGAAAATCATCACGTAGTAGAAATTTTCTTTGAATAGAGAAAATAATTAATTTTTAGAACGCGTGACAAGCATGTGAAGGCTTTTTTTGCAACAGAGACTTTTTCCTTCCTATAGTTAGAATTTAATTTAATAAGCAGTTGGTACAAATATACAGGAATAAATTTAAAAAATAAAAACATTAGACCCGTGTAGAATGGCATGAAATATACATTTAAAGAAGTAAGGTCGATTGAAATCAAAGGAAAAAAGTACAACGGAATTCATAGACATAGAATCCTATGAAATATAGTTATTTATTTTTTTCCATGTAAAAAAAAAAAAAAAGAGCTGAGTAAAGTAAAATGGTCGTCGTAGCCAAGTGGTCATGTTCACAAGCTCATGGTTAGCATTATTTCTGCCCATTTCTTAAGTTATCCGACTAAGTTCGGAGCCGTGATTTTAAAAACGCCCATAAATGGATCATTTTCATGATATTTAGTGTCACTTAGATTAAAATACATGTGTAAAATGGTTTTAAGGACATTATAACAAAAAAATTATTTAAATATAATATTTTAGCAAAAAATTAATTTAAAATAAACTATTTTCAAAACTTTTTTTTATAAAAAATGCTTCTATAATAATAATATTTTGTGTGTGTATGTGGGTGCTTATATAAAGTAAAGACTTCTCCAGAGAATCTGAACTAGTATTTTTGAAAAATTCACATTATTTCCAGAGTTACCACCCATTGAATTAATTAAAGGCATTTTTTGCTTAAAATTTCTCCCCTCTGTTGAAGTAAAATATGGATAAATCCACTTCTAAGTTATATATTTCAAAAATTCTAGTTGAGTCTCTGTACAGAGGTCTGATGTATACACAGGCAAAATATTTTTATAATAGAATCATTTTTCATAAAAGGAGAATGTTTTGAAAATTATTCATTCTATGTTCCTTTTTAGTCAAAATATTGTACTTAAATAATTTTTTATTGTAATACTATTCTTAAAACAATTTTATATACATTTTCTAATCTAAGTGATACTAAATTTCATACATCTTATCCATTTATAAGCTTTTGCAAAATCTCGGTTCCGAAGTAGTCGGATAGCTTAAGCTACTAAACAGCCGTCATATAAAGAGGTTAATACAAGCTCTAAATCTATCGAGGCTTAACGTAGGTGTGTTTTTAAAGTAGGGTTCCTTACTCACACATGTGTCATTCTCGTCAGTTGACCATTGTCTAAAATTATGAATTCCTTTTCCAATAACCTTCGTGCTTCTTCAATGTGCAATATTCACAAAAAATCAATAGCGAGGGTAAAAGAAAATACTTTCTTCTTGTATGTGAATCTTATTTTCCTGATAAAAATTACCTAGTGTGTAAAATCATAAGAATAATATAAAAACGCATGCATCGTAAAATACATTGGACACGGCAACAGCTTTTTTGAAATCAATTTTGAAATTTTTTGGGGAAAAAAACAGACAAAGGTATTTACTATTTTAAAGAAAGAAATATATTTGAGCAAAGCAATATGTAACAACGCTTTTGCAACAACTAATCTGGGATGTATTTAATGTCTGAGAAAAATAAGTAAATTCAGACATAGCTGTTGTTAAGGAAAATTTATTATCCTTCATGAAAGAAAAAGGGTAAAAAAACAGTCATTTTTATTAGTCATTCTTCATTATTCAACCATTATAGAAAATCGGTTGAAGAAATGGGTTGAAACAACCAATACATGTTCAAACGGTGGATTAAAAGCTAAACCTGTCGTCCTAGAATCATCAATCTTCTGCGCAAGTATTCCACAAATTTGAAAAAGAAGGTAATGCTATAGAACTCCTCTTGAAATGATATATTTATCATATTACAAGCATTATAAATGAGAAAAAGAAGGTAAAAGAAGCTGACTGAGGTTGAGGTTAAAAAGTAGCCTTTTTATTTAAACAAAACACAGTTTTGGAAGTGAAATGAATGAAGGAAAAAAAATTTCTGTATATTTTTTTTATGAAAACTAAATTTAAGAAACACTGATTTAATTTTTGATTATTTAGTTGATGAACTGAGAACTGATTGATACTGTCTTTGAAACATTGGTTACAACATCGTTATTTTAAAGAACGCATCACAAATTATAAATGCATCTTATCTATATTAAATTAAAATTAAAGTTATACACTTGCAGTCACATCTTTTTTTTTATAAAAAAGGAACATTAAAACTGTATAAATGTCAATAGTTTCCCTTTTTTGATATTTTATATAGAATAGCAGAAAGTTAACTCATTAATAGCAATAATTTTAAGTTACATATATATGATATGTCGTGGTGAGTGGTATGATTTCTTTTAACTAATTTATTGATCATTAGGCTGAGAGTAGAAATGAATGTAGATGATTTTGGATGTATGAGGAATCATTTTATAGTAGAATACTCCCTTTTTATTTACACTTAGGAGGTGGAACAACAAAGAACACAAAAGCATATATAAGCAGCAGACATTAATATAACATTATGATATAGGCAAGGCGAGGATTTTCCAGAGTCTCGGTTTTTATATGAAACACAGACAGGAAGTTCCAAAATTCATATGACTTCCGTGGATGGATCTTGTGATGGGTGGAAAGACATTGTACGATGATGACGTATGTAACCTTACTTTAAATGCGATGAGCTTTTAGTTTTTAAGAGATAAAGTTATGATTATATCCCGTTAGGCTGGTAAACTAGATAATTATTTACGCTCGAGTTCTGAAGGGTCAGGTTCATTAAAAATTTAAAAAAGTTTCTTAAGATGAAACTAACGCGAATTATATATATATGATGATCTCACCACGGGAATTAAAACATTTTACTGGGATATAATATTTATCTTGTTTCTGTCATTCAATGGATGGATGAGGAAACATTTTTGGCATTTTAAACCCACATTTTATTTTACACGCAAAGCAGCAAAAAACTCAAAACAAACGGACAAGCAAAGGAGACAAAAGACAGTACGTGAAAGCGTTATTTTTTTGCTCCAGAGATCTCTGCTGATTAGTGAGAATAATTGGAGAACGCAATATTGCATCTTCTTATTTTGAAAAGTGAGAACGTGACAGATTTTGCAGAGATAAAGTTGTGAAAGGCTATTTTCCGTTAGGCAAGTAAAATAATTTAACTATCACGCGAAGTCTTGGAGACACTCAAGACCATCATACCTCGAGAAAAAATTTAATTGGTGTATTATTACGTCTTTCTTATATATAATCAGGAATGAGTATTTTAGTAACTTCCCTTCAAAAATTATTTTCAAGAGATAACACTTTTTCTCACATAAGTCAGTTTTCTAGCTAGCCATTGTTCCGAAGGACATGATTCGTAATTAGAAAAACTTCATTAAAATTAATAATTAGTCTAGTGGTTTTTATCGGAAGGGTATGAGTAGTTGTTTTTCAGATATATGAAAAATGAAAGATTTTAACTCGTTGTTAGATGGCTGCATTTCTAAATTTATGTATTTGAAATATCCATCTGGCTGGTAATATTTTTAAATTCAATATGATGTTTTTATTCCAGAATAATCCTTCGAAACAATTGAAAAAAAAAAGCTCAAAATGTTTAAATATTCAAATCAATTTAATCTCAAACTTATTTGGGAAAGTTTTCCTCTAATAATATCATTCCCTCTACATTTATTAAACTAAATATGTGTTCCATCAGCCTCAAATAATCCTTATCGTGAATTTCATTACAGAATTAAATTTCGATTTCAGACTCAAGAGTTTGAAGTTATCTTGAGATTCAGATAGTAAACAGTTTCTAACGTTGCATTTTAATCAACCAAATTTTGCGAGATCTTTTTCCAATTTTTTTAAAAAAAAATGATATTTCGCTGAAACTCAAAAGAATTCTGAGCCCTGAAATTATTTGATGAAAGATTTGGGACGCCAATATTTTTAAGAGATGAAGTATTTTATCCAGGAGAGATATTTTATCAGATGGAGCAAAAAGTGTCAAGATATTCAAAAATGCCTTTGTCTATCCCTTTTAGATTAACTTTTTTGTTCATAATAAAAAGATCTGAACCGTTAAAAGCTGCATATTTGAAATATTTTTACATAGCTGCAATCTAATTCTTCCGTAGAACCAAGGATAAATGATTTAATAAAGTAAATGAATTAAGAAAGCATAAAAAGCTGCCCTAACTACATTAAAACTAACTATATATTTCACATAAATTGTCTAGAACTCTCTACATATATAAAAGAGTGTTAACACACACAACATAACATTAGTTCAGAAGGAAATTTTTTAAACTATAAATCTAAAGACTGATTAGATTGCTCTTTCTTTATATAAAAATTTGCTCAGATGTGACTCAGCAAATTGTACATGTATACAAAAGGTGGAGAATATTCTTAAATAGAAAAATAGCTACATTTTTTTACACGAAGATATTTTAAATTTGAAACGCTACTTATTAAATACAATGAGAAAAGAAAATATAAATTTTTCTCATTATTCACGTTGTAAATTTTAAAAAATGTTGCTTAGCCACAAGTAATTAAACTAATTCTCTATTAAGACAAATTTAATCGATATGTGAAGGTCACTAAACAAATTCAAACTGATTTTTATTTTAAATTATTGTTATAACAAGCAGTGTAAAACTATTTTTGACAACCCATGGCATAAGTCGCTGTACTTTTATTTTACTAAAATTTTTTATCTAAATTATATTTTAAAACACTATAATCACTTAAGGTATTATTTTCATTTTTAGATATTTTATTTAAGTACTTATTTTCTGAATATAGTTTTCCATTGAAAATTAAGTGTAACTATATAGCTTTTGTTAAATCAGCGTCTCTGAATGTGGAGCCCTCCCCCCTAGGGGGCGTGATGACTCTACAAGGGGGTGAACATATTGAAAAGTTGAAACAAAAGATAATTTTTTTAAAAAAATTATTAATTTACTGAAAGTAAACAAACAAAATACATAATAAGAAATAAATACACATTTACAATGATATAATACACTTATAAATGTATCAGTACTGCACACTGTATTTTTTAATTAATTTAAGAATACTACGTTAAGAACAAGTTTAATAATTACCATTGACCCCATGGACTTGTCATACATAAATCTATATACAGAAATTAATTCTTATCTTGATAATTTTTTTTGAACAGTTTATAATTAATTCCTTTATTGCCGATTACAAGATACGTGATTTGCTCCCAAACGCCACCGTTTTCCACGTAGGCACGCGTAGGTGATGTATTGAGGGCAAGGTAAGAAAAGGAATAAATAAGCAAATTCTCTGTGTGAAATAAGTAAATCCTTCGCCAACACTGTCAAGGTCTTTTTATTGCATTCCAAAGCCCCCGGAAAAATTTTATGAATAACAGTACACAGAAAAGATCATACTTTGGAGAGACGAATTATTTAGAATTCTACAATGATGTGTCTTGCAACAACGAGAATGAGAAAGTGACTTTCTTTAATTTAAATTAATACTGAATATTTCTAAAAGATATATTTTTTACCATTTTTAAAAGTGGCAATTAACTGTAGGAATAATAATAAGTAAGAATCCCATGGCAAAACGTTTGAATTAATAATACATTGTATGCTTTGACTTCATATAAAAGAACCAAGAACGAGAGAACAAATTGCAAATTTAAATACATCCCTTATTTTAATATGTAAAATGTTTGACGAGCACACATTTGAAATAGAGAAATTAATTCTTATATAATGACAGGTTTATCAATATAATTTAGTTAAGCAATTTTAAATAATTCCTTTACGAATAATTTTGGAATCTAAGACTTTTTTAAAGTGCGCAGTGGAACTTTAAACATACTATAAAATTACGAACCGGCTGGGTGGCGTGGTTGGTTTCACGCTGGCCTTGTACACCCAAGTTTATGGATTCAACCCTGGCCCAAGTCGGGGGATTTTCATGATGCAGAAAATTGACAGCGTCTATGTCGTATGATCATGCGACATGTTAAAGATCCCTAGAGTACCTATTTGGCTTGGGTGATCTCGGCAAAATTAAAAAAAATGCCTAGTACAATTTCGCATCGTCAGAGTTCAGGTGCCTCGCTCTGGGGAGGAAACTGGGCGTTAAAATTACATTGAAGTAGTTGGTAACTACTTTTATATGGTGCCACACTACCAGCTCCTGGGGAATGTCCTCGGTCTGCAATGGTAAATACCAATCCACAGCTCCGCTTAAAATGACAAAATAATGACTATGTTTTATACATTCTAAGTTTTTCTATACGTAACTCTCCTCCATAAAATAAACTCGAAACACATAAAAGTAATATTTCAGCTTTGCATTAAATTAAACCATTTCCGTGTATATGGTCATTTTGCAATATTTATAAAATGAATTTTTTTGAACCATGTTTAAACAGAAAGCTTTATCGCAGTTCCACTGCAAATATCTTCTTAGATTTACCAAGTTCCATTTGTATGGAAAAATTACTGGATTTAAGAACATTAATGTCTTCTAAAAGCCCTCAAGATTTTTCAAAATAGTACATGCCCTAGCATTAAAATGTTTGCCAATTGATTGATTGTTTAATAACCTCACACTCTTCAAAACAACACAAAGCCTATGTTAACTAAACGAAATTTTGATTTTCTTAAAAATTGAATGCACACACACATTCCACTGTCTCAAATGTGATTTAATCATAAAACATATTCTTCTTTTTCAAGTGCAATTTTTGAAGAAAGCTGTGTTTAATTACTGGTATTAAAGTTTGAAGCCTAGTGGTAGTGTATCACGCTTCAGGGCCACATGCCCGGGTTCATACCCCAGCCTGGGCAAGGTCGATTTAGCTTTTCATCCCTTCAGTAGGTTGATTAATGAATACCAAGCTTGTCTCGGAACTAAACACTGGGAGTTTAAATTCAGACAGGCCACCCGACTGGAACATCTGTGCATGCACCTCAGTGCCCAAGGTCATGAAAACTGAGATGGGCGCAATGGCTTTGACCCACCATGGTCTGTTGCACCACTGAGTTTAGTTGTTAAATTTAATGATTAAAAAGTTTAGTTTAATGATTAAGAAACTGAATAAATTTATACGAAGAGTACTCAACATTAGATGAATCCTCATTTCATTCTATTCGTTTGACTTTTTCCTAGTTCTTCTGTTTATACTAAAGCAACTAAACTCAGTGGCACAAAAGTCCACGAGGGTCAAGACATACTGTGCCTATCTCAGTTTTCGTGACCCTGGGTCTTGAGCAGATGTTCTGGTCAGGTAGTCAGTCTGAAATGAAAATCCCCTAGTGCTTAGTTCCCCAAGCAACCCTGGTACTCATTTATTGACCCACTGAAGGAATGAAAGGCTGAGTCAACCTTATCGAACCCGGGGTTTCAGCCCCGGACTTGTGGCGTGAAAGCGCGCTAAGGTACCGCTCGTTCACTGGGCCTCTGTTCATACTTTCTTTAAAATGTACGCCATTTTCTTACATTTTACTGTCTATTAAGAACTTTAACTAAAAGAATTGAAAATAATTTAATTTATAAATAAATAAATATACGTTCTTTAGCAAAATATACAATGTTTTAAAATTTAATGAAGTGCATGGAGATTAAAAATCGAAACGCTCTTAAATAGTTTTAAATATTTTAAAAAACTTTATATCTAAATTTGTAAAATAAGACTGGAACTCTTTAAATGATTAAAATGAACCTATGCTTTAAATTTAACAAAAACATCTTTCTCTCTCCTTGACGGAAAGAATTTGTTTGCTAAATCATTATAAATTGCAAGGACAGCAGGACAAAGTTCTGAACATGTCTAGACAAAACTCATTTGGGAAACAAATTAAAATAAATCTGCTAGGGTTTGTAAAATGAATAGATTCGTTTTATAAATAACATTATATGTTACGGAAATTTCAATATGTGTTTCACCACAATTTGCTCCGTCCAAAATGTGAGTATGTTCATATTTTATGAATTTATCCAAAAACGTTAAATGGTAATTTAATTTTGGAACCACCATTGTTTGGCAGTTATGATTTCAGATATTTAATACATCACTTACTTCTCATACAGGCAAAAATTTTTTAATTTTTTTTAAATGAAAACATGTTTGAGTTACAGTAAAACTGAAATTTTTCATAATGTACAAAACACAAGTATATACCTCTTCTAGTTGTTTCAGTTTTCAAGAATAGAATGAATAAATTCTAAAGTAATTTCAAATCTCCCTTTAAAAAGTTACCGTAAAATCCAGCGTTTAATGCGCACCGCCAAATAACGCGCACCCATACTTTCAAACTGCAGTTTTTAATTTTGATGTATATTCGGCATATAACGCGCACCCCCTTTTTGACGAAGAAACCTGAAATGTTCGTATGCACTGCTCTTATATTTTCAAGTCATTTCTTAGAGGTATTATCTCAGAAGGCTTTTTGGAGAAATAGTATACGTCTAGAATTACCACTCTTGAGTTTCATAAGGTATATAATTTTTTTTAAAATAAACAATATATAGATGTATGCAGAAGTCTAATTTTCTTTATGCACACATAATTATCACATTTTTTTTATTTTTAAAGCATCATTTTTATACTTGGCGTACAGCACGCACCCGTAATTTTCGATCTTATTTTTTGTGTTAAAAGTGCGCGTTATACGCCGGATTTTACAATACCTTTTACATTTCATCTTACCAGTAAAACATTATTAATGCAAAGTTAGAGCTTGATTTTTGTCCTTCATTTATAAAGGGATGGAACTGCATAGTTAAAAAATAATAATTTTTGAATGCTAGGTTTTGAATATTTCTTTTCAAATGAATCGTTAATGTATTTATAATCATCTCATTCAGTTATAAAGATTTGTTTAGTTTCACTTGAATATTCTTACAGTACAAAAATGTATAAAGAATAATTTAAATTAAACCCTGTAGTTTTAAACAAGAGACAAGTTTCAAGAATGACTCTTAAATTTAAATCTCTCACTTCCACACCCCACCATTGGAGAACTTTATCACCCAAATGAATTTAACATTTTGTATTCCTGTTATTCCGAACGTCTTCAGAGGAAACAAGGTTTGAACAAACAACTCACTGTCTGCTAGGTAGATGTTTTCTATAAACTACACTTGTACCCCCTCCCCCCATCCGTAGCTTTGTTTAATTATTATTTAAATTAGAAAGTGTCTAATGATTATAAATTCCAATTGGCAAATATTGATTTTTTTTAGTTTGCCACTTACGAGTTATCAAGTTAAAAGTGTTAAACTGTATTCAATTTCAATATAATCTCTGACACTAACTGTTTAGAGAAAAATCAATTTGAAAGAATTCGAAGTTTAAAATGGATGTGTTCTTTATATGAATCTGCAGCCTTTTCGACTTTGAATCCGTTTCGTCAATTTTTTTTATACATATATCGAGTAAAAAAAAGCTACATATTTAATTTACTTTGCTTTTCCTTTCTTGCATTCCCAGAGTTCCGTGTACGTCAAAGATGCATTTTTTTTCCTAAAGTACAAAATACTTGGCATTCTTTCATTAAATATCGCCTTTACCACTTTTTATAATCAATAAAATAGACAACTAACCCAACCATTTACTGAACACATGTTTTTATTGTAATTAAATAATTATGTGAAATAATTTAACTGATTTATTTAATAAAGCAATAACTCTATATACTGCTGTGTGTCCTGGTTTCTGAAAAGTCATGGATCCCATTTGGGGATTTCTATTTTAATTAATAAACATATATTATAGTAAAAAAATACTCGTCCAGACATTTCAAGTTGCTTATCCCGCAGAAGAAATGTACCAAAGGAGAAACAATTTTTACAGAGTAATCCTTTGTAGGGAAGGTTTTCTGCCGAATAATCATACTGCGCACTAAGTTTCACGTATATTAAAGAAAAAGTAAATAAACTGTTATTTGAATAGTAGTTAATTAATGCATAGAATTGCATTATTACATGTTGTTAAACATTTCAGTACAGAGACTTCGTAAAAGTGAAGATGCGTAGCTCTTAAAAATTAGGGAAACCATTTTCACTATATTGATGGTGTTTGAGAATAAGGTGAAATATATTTAGCACTATTTTAGTTAAAATAGAGTTTAGCTTCCCAATGTGGTGTGTGGGGCATTTTAAAAGTATTAAACTTTCCATAATAAACTAATGTTAACATATTTTATGATGTAATGTTAATATCATTTCTCTTCACATAGATATGCCACTATTAATCTAAAAATTAAACTCTTATTTTCTAAGCTTATGATAAAAAAGTCAAAATATCATTCTCTATTTTATGTCCAATGGCGTTTAAACGAATGCTTAAGAAGGTCCTATTAATTTTTTAGTGAGATGATATATTCAAAACAAAAATGAATGTAAATTTTTATAAAAGGTTTTTAAATATAATCCTACGATTTAAAAGGATTGAACAGGAAAACTTAGCCTCTCTTTGACTACATTATAAACTATAAAATTTATCATTTGTGTTGTGAAGGAACTAGTTTCACATCATATCAAAGATAAGACAGAAATTTAACATAACTATAAAACCAAAATAGTAACAAATAATTTATCAAAAGGTTTAATTTTTCTCCATGAGGATTTTCATATAAAATTTATATCTTTAAATTATTCTAAACTCTTTCGTCAAATGCATTTTACTTCCAATGCAATTATAAATTTAATGTGTGTTTGCAGCACATGATTTAATTCATGTTTTCTTCAACTCTTGAGAAACATGCAATAATATACATTCGACAAGCATTAGAATTCAATGAAAAATGATCCTTTGTTGAAGTTATTATCTTCAGATATATTTAAATTTGAAGAGAACAAGTTAAGATTGTGTGTGATAACATCGCTTTCTTGGTAGAATCAAGTTATTTTACAACATTTAAATTTGCCTAGATTCAACTACAACATTTCTTCATCTATATAATCAGAAAATAATAAACTATTATGGTCTGACCTACACCGTTAAAGAGAAGTAAAGATCTTTTAGAACCCTATGAGACCTTAAGGTTACAAAACACCTGGTGCTGGTAATTTCTTCATCCATAGAAAAATATCATTCCTTCTGCAAGCTTCAGTAATCGCAACTAATTCTAATCGTGTCTGTTCGCTATCTCGAGATATTAATAGAGTAAGGAAGTTTCATCAGTCTTGCTAAGTACTCCGAGATTTTCGGTGATTATTCCTTAGTACGAAAGAAATGGAACTTCTGTGTGTCGATGTGTGAAAGTGATTTCATTTTGGTGTGATTATGTACTTGTTAGAAGATTAAGTAAGCACATAAAATATTTTGGAAAGCTGTAAGAACTCGGATCTTTTCACTTTGCTGTGTCATGTTTAAATTAGAGGGAAATGGAATGGTTAAGTGAGTTCCTTGTTTTTTTAATGGTTAGATATCACACTTTTCACCATTAAATGACATACGAAAGCAGTTTATTCATACATTGAGAAGTGATTATAGCTGAATTTGTTATATTTCTCCTCTGGTAGTTTTGCAGTTTTTTCAAGATTTCTTGGGGAAAAAAACTTTTTCTTTATCTAACTTGACGTTTTAGAAGATTTTTGCCAAATTTTATTCAGGTAAATTATATAGTTGCAGAATATTATGTGCTGAAAAGCATTATAATTAATTATTTAAATGATATTTAATAGAAATATATATTATTTATTTTTTCTTGTGTTAAATTTTGATCTTTGAAATAACATTCATTTTGGATATACCTAGCAGAAGATTATAGGATATCTGAATCTTTATTATTAACATTTGCTTAAGTTGTTATTACTGTCCCTTAGAGTTTATTTATTATAAAAGTAACTTAAATATGTTTAATTTAGAATAACGGAAATTCTCTTGATATTTAATTTTTACAAGAAACTAAAAACCTGTTAAATGTCGTAACTTAAAATTATATTAAGCAAAAAAAAAAAGCAACAGCTCTTAAATATCTTGACACGTATTGATTTTCAAGCATTTAATGTGGTTATACTTAAAGTAACAAATGCTAAATAATAATAATTTCATATACACATGTTATTACCACATGTTATGCACATATTATTACCACATGTTGCACATGTTAACATCCATGAGGATAGTAAAATTCAGTTACCAAAAGGAGTTGAACAATGTGTTCGTCCTAAGCTACTTATAAGTTTAAGTAGGGATTTTTCAATACCGGGATACTGAATACCGGTATTTTGAGCTATTTGTACAATTTTGTAATACCGGTATTTACAAGTTTAAATACCAGTTTTTCGGTATTTACTAGATTTTTTTTTAAATCGTCTCCACTAATGTTCAATGATCACCAACATAGCAAAATAGTATACGTTTTTGTTTTTATGTCACTTTAACGGGTGAAATTAACTATATTGGGAATATAAAGTGGCATCGTCCAATCAAGAGAAACGATAAAATATGTGAAACATCCAAGGAGGCGGGCCAAAACTATTCCATTACAGTTCAGAGCGATACTGCACACGAGCAGGATTCGTAGTCTGATATTCGTATCTATGAAAACAAGGTTGTATTTGTGAAGAAAGTGCGTAATATTTCAATATTTTTTAAACTGGTGAGTTTGTAATTCACATTACATATCATACTTTAGGGTTCAAACTATTTTTCAGATTTATTATATATATATATTCACAAATAATAACCCATAATAATAAGAATAATTTTACAGAACATAAATAAATTAGTTGATAATACTTCGGTTTGGTTTCATTATTTATACGATGAAAACCGCAGAACACAGATTGAATAGTGATATTTGCACTTTTTTTTGTGATTTAAATAAATAAGATGTTCCCTTACTTTTTTGTGATTCTGTATATACTGTTATAATTTATAAGTTACACATTTTTTGTGATATTTACACTCTCTAATATAAAACTGGCAAATAAAACAAAGAAACGCTTGTGTTTCCTTTCTCTCTTTTTCTAAAATTTCTAATACCGGTACCCCGATATTAAGATTTAAAAAATACCGGAAACCGGTATTGAACTTTTGGTCCGATATTGCAATCCCTACTTGTGTGTAAGCATGCACATAAAAATAAATTTCAACAAAAACAGTAAAAAATACATTTTCTAAATTTTTCATTCACTGATATACTAAAGGGGGAGATAAAAAAAGGGTGTTTTTTAATGACTTAGAAGGCTTGAGACTTAAGAAATTTTTTAAGTAATTAATGGAACAAAATAATTTTTAATAAATGTCTTCAGGTGTAAAATAATTTTAAAATTAATTTTTGTTACATTTCTCTAAAGCTTTACTTTAATTTTAATATAATACAATTCTTACAATAGCTACTTTGCGTTATATTAAGATGATCGATACGGTCATTAATTTTGTACAGAAAATTTGTTTTGGAAACTATTCAGAGTTGTTATTCTTATTACAAATGAACTACAATATTTTATCTTACCAATTTTGTTATCTTTTCTTTCATAGTAAAAATATAATTTTAAGACCTAAACATTCAAAGTATAATGTTGTATGTGCATAGTTGCATGCTTCGTAGCATACTTAATATATATTTTAAGAGTTACTACCTTCAGGAAAGAATTTCAATTTTTTGCATGATTACTCATTCGCAAGAAGGATTTTCATTCTAATTTGGCTCTTTTGAAAGAAACTAATATTTTCATGCAATAATACCAAAAATAAATGACGGGAAAAATCATGGAGAAGAATATCGCTTCACATTTTTAATACATTTTCTTTATTTATTTTAAAATTAATTTCAGTGAAAAATTTATTTTAGAATAAATTTTTCAATGAAATTAGTTTTAAAATCAGTTTTTATTAAGTGTAAAACATTTGTTTAATTCCACCCAAATGTGTACCTTTAGTTCGTCTTTTTATGTCATGTTTTCATAAATTTACTTATGAAAGTAGATCTCCGCATCAAAAATTACTGCCAAAAAAAATCGCACGTCATAACTTGTAATTTAGAGAAATACAATATATCCAGTATAGTTATTACCAATTTTATTTAGTCAGTCTAAAATTTAATTAAATACGTAAGCTTAAATACATTTTGACTGTAAAGTTAATCATTTTAGTTTTATTTTCAGGGAAGAACTTCAATGGGATAATTCTAATTAACTACAATTTGTTAACATGTTATTGCAAAATTAATGAAACTTTTTATATTGTTGAATGTTTTATCTTCTAGAGAAAATATATTTAAAAATTCCCGTTTTTTTTTTCTGAAATTCTGATAAATACTTTTATAATATGCAATTATTATTAATTTTCGTATATAAAAAGAAAGAGAAGAATGAAATAGTGTTTGAAAATAGAAATTCTTTAAGAATGTTATTCAGTAAGGGAAAAATACGCGTTTTAAATAGTGATAACATTTGAAATTTGTGTAGAGAGAATGAAAAAATTTGATCAGAGTTTAATCATTTAATATTTTATGAAAATCATAATGTCATTACTGTTGGAGACAGAATTAGTAAAGGAAATATTAAATACTGAAGCTTTATAAAGTAATTCTTAACGAGAAAATTGTCAAAGATTAGTATTGAACAGGTATTGTATGTTAGTTAGATCATATATGAAAAGTATGATAAAATAAAAAAAATAATAAAAATAATGAAAAATATATGTTTTCCTTTTCATACACATCAAAAGATTCCACACATTAAAGTTTGCTCTTATTTTTAAGACAAATTTAAATAATATATCAAACATTTATTTTAATGCAATAAACATAATATGCGTTATTCAAAATGAAATAGTTTGAGTAAAAAATATCTAAATTTGTTAAATTATTTTCACCTTTTTTTGGAATCTGTAAGATCTGTCGAATTAAGCGGAAAGCGCCTATGAAAAAAAATTTAGGTACTTGAATCGTGAATTTTTCATACATCAAATTACAGTCTATTTGCTGAGTAAAAGGTATAAAGAAAAATGCTTTTAAGGCTAAGTACAGGACTCGCTTCTAGTAAAGAATTTTTTATTTGAAATCTAGTCTTTACAGAATATGGTCCTTAAAAGTAATTTAATAAATATGACGGATGCTTGACCTTAAAGGTAAATATCGAGAAAAAAAAAGTATTGTGAATAAGAACTTCTAAGAACTAAGGATCACACACATTTTACATTAATGTCTGAATGAAAATGATTGAATGGTTCTCAGTAATATTTAGATACACTTATATACTTTAAACATAATCAAAATTGAGAATTGTGTCGCTTTTTTTTTACTATGATATACATTAAGAAGAAAGAACATAATATTCAAGGAACGTAATAACGGAGTATAAATTTTTATACAAGGTACAAAATATTAATGCAAATTTTAGCATTAAGCTCTCAAATGCATTAATTTTAGGTGCTTTGAATCAAAAATTTCTTGGTATTAACATTCAATATAAAAATGGTATTTAAATGAGGTGTTATTTGGAAAAAATATTATCAATGCTAAAGATATTAAACTTAATGTTAATAATGTGTTTAACGTATTGACTAAAATTACACAACAACCACCATTATACTTTTAGATTATTGACGATGCTGGAAACAGTCCATTAAAAAATGTTTGACAAAATAAATAATATCATAAAGTGATTACTGATACTAAAAGAGTATTGATATGAAAATAATGAAAACAAGATAATGATATGAAAATAATAAAAACAGAGAACCAAAATTACTTATTAGTTCTTAATTTTAAATGATTCAAGTTAAGAGATAGTTTGTAAGTATCAAAATCATATATATTTCTGTTGATTTAAATTTAGATTCTAATTCCATTAATGAGTTAATTTTATAATACTTAATTGATTCTTCATGAAAATGAAAATACTTAAGCCTACTAAGTTCGATATGCATGAAACTTATTTTTCTTAACTATTAATTTTTTTTAACTGAAAAAATTTCAAACCTCAAAAATATATCTCATAAATGAAAAAAAAATAAGTTTCAAGGAATCTCGAAAAACATTTCATGTTGTGTATTTAGTAAGCAAAACATTTTTATGTAAAAGTGAAAATCTGGAACTTATTTAAAAATGATGCAATTTTAGTCTCATTAATTCTGAATGTACTTCGAAAGGAAAAATCTTAAGAAGGTAAATTGTTAAGCGAAAACCAAATTAAATTCAAACTACTTGATGTAGAATTTTATAAAATCTCTATTATATTTTTATTCAGTATAAAGGCATATTATGTTACCGAATGATTATGCCTTACAATTTTCTATCAAATATTTTAATTTCTTTTTCATAATTTGAATTATTTATTTCCATTCATTATTCAATATGTAAAAGATACAAATATTTTTTATCCCCCTCAGTTAATATTTATACAAATAAGTATTTATTGAACTCATTTCTAATAAATAACATTCTTTAAAATTACTTCAGCTTTTTCAGTGAAGAATAATGCTGTCAACCTATATTTGGTTTTTCAATACAGAATGTTCTTTGACATTTAAATGCATAGTTGTCTTATCCTATTCAAAAATTCTAACTATCAATAATTGTCGAAAGTTTAAAGGATTCAACGTACGTAATACTTTTTATATGGAAATGTGCTTTTTTCATATTTAACTTAACAAAAAAATGAATTTTTTATTTATGATAAATATAAATATACTCTCCTAACGTTATTTAATTTTATTTTTATTCATAATTTACGAATTCTTAAATCAACTAGAATTGTGTACATTCTTTGTATCTATTGCTATAATTTTTATTCAACAAAAAGTATTAATGTTTCCTCACTTTATTGAAGTGTATCTTTATCTTCCTTTGTATTTACTTTACGTGACAAATATTAAATAAGTAGCACACTACGAAGAGAGTTAAGGAGAGAGAGAGAGACGCTAAATATTTAAATTAAATTTAACTTATTGAATTAAGTGTTAGTTTGTGATAATTTAGGGAATTCCTTTCAGTATATCAGCTGTCAATATATCATTGCGAAAAATGGCGTAAAACTAGTGCTGTTGAGATTGCTGATATAATTTTATTACGTTAGGAGAAATCTCGAAGTAACTATGTAAAGAATGATTTTCAACACGATATAAAGCATAAGCTAATTAAATGAACTAATCAATTTTGTAAAAGCATTTTATTATACTTTTGATATTAACATTGATAAGTTAAATAAATATTAAATGCAAATCTTCATGCTCTCTTGCAGTTATTTTTGCTGTTTCACTTTTGCCTATGTCTACTGAGTTCTCGATCCTAATTGGTACAATTTGCATCATTTTAACATAGCATGAGTTTACATAAAAGAAGTATTTTTGTGATTTGATTATAAAATCAGTGAATGTTGAGGAAACATATAACTGAATTTTCGCTGTAGGAAGTACTGATGCGAGGTTTCTGAGCTTAAAGTGATGTGCTGAATCATAAAGTAGATAATATTTTATCGGTAAACAAGACTAAAAGCTAAATTTTGCAACACAGTGATATTTCCTTTTATGTGTACATTTAAACAGGGTTATTTAAAATAATAGCCATAACAAGAAATAATGCTTAACTAACTAAACAAATAGGATAAAATATTTGTTTAGATTGAAAACTTTAGACTGAAATTTATCTATAAGTATTAATTAAAATAAGTTTTTAATTAAGTCCATATTCGTTAATTATTTATTTAAACATCATTTAAATTCAAATTTTTGACCATGTAATCCATGACTTCAATATTAAAGAAACTTGAGCAGAAAGTCAAAAGTCTGTAAAAGTAACAATTTCTTTAAAAATATTTTATATAATAATAATAATAATAAATACTAGAAGTATTCAATATAAACATACCCTTTAAAATAATTTGATTCAATATTTTTCCATGTAATGTTATTCTGTATTTACTGCATAGGAAATCTTTAATATCAGCATTTATACTTCACGAAGTTTCTTAGAAATTTTTACAGGCAACAAAATATTTCACGAAGTTAGTGTGAAGGTTAATATTCTTGTGCGTGTATATATGGCAATTCCGTTTTTAGGCAAATCGGCCAATTTTAATCAACAGATTTTAATAATTATAATGGGGTATTCTTATGTGTGTGTGGGATTATAAAATATATTTCCTTCAAAATCATAGATAAAAATGCTTTTTCTGAAAATTCTTAGCTAAAAAAGAGAATACACACATTAGAATTCAAATTAGAACGCACTTACTTCTTAATGTGTTGGTACCCTTAAATTTAAATATTTTGTATTTATTCACCAGCTCTTGAGACTCTTTAAAAAGGGTGTGAGTCTATTTTTAAATAATAAACTTATTTGAAGAGTTATAAGCTTAAATATAAAGACAAAATCTTTGGCAAGAAGTTAAATTTTGAGATTATTACATTATTAGAAGATTAGCTTTTGTTTTTTATTTATTTACTTATTTATTTTTAGCATTTTTCATGAATTTCTGTAGTTGTTTGAAAGAAATTTAATTTTCTATTTGAAAAAACTGCATTTTTCATTTTGTGCAATTAATACAAAAGCTATTATTTGCAAAAATGTATTCACAAAATTGAATCTATAAGTTTTAATCCTCATTTTTGACTCTTACTTTAGTATTTCATTACTTAAAAAATTCTAAATTTCAGTACGTATATTATACACCGTACCGTTTTAGTTGACATACGGGATATTCGATTGCATAATTACCATAGTAGTTAGTATATCCTTTTAATTGATTATTAAATTTTATTATTGTTTTAATTGTGCGTTCAGATATATGTTTTATAAGGTATTGAAGTGGATTTCAGTCGAAATCAATGGAATTTACTTTCATTTCAGTCAAAAAAAATTCATAAGAACTGTGTACAATTTTTATCAAAATATATATATATTTATTTATTTATTTATACATCATTTATAGAACTATAGTTCTTTTTTCTAGTTTCTTTGAAAAATATTTTACATCTATATCATTCAATTTTAAAATAAGTTACCGGCTATATATGTATTTTATATTCGCCATGCTTATTATCGAACTTCATAATCTTTACTTATTGTCATGAAAAAATATTCCTGAAAAAATTAGAATGGTAGCTTACTGGTTATTACTGTCAGAAGAAGAAACGAGAAATAATTTGTCGTTAAGATGACATAATGGATAATTTTTTATTCAGAAATAAAAATAATTTTATGAAGAATTATTTATGTAGACCCAGAAATGTTAAGGGACAGGAAATTCTTATGTACTAGTTGTACTTGTGACATCAGTATCGATTTCAATTGAGAAAAAAAATGGCATTAAGTATATCTCATGGTCATCATTTCTATGTAAGTAATACTGGGAAAATTCTAAATAAGAGAACAAATCAAAACTTAGTAAAATCCAATTATTTTCTTCATTCTACTACAAAAATTGTACAGTAATTGTCCTATTTTTACATTTATGGTAAGATGTTTCTATAATCAAATTATCTGACAATGCAATGAGTTTCAACATCCAAATACTTGCATAATCGTATCTAGAAATTACATTTCGAATTTCGAAAAGGTTCCACAAAAGCGTGCTGGAAACAAATAACTAGTTTTCCGAGAAAATGCAATTACGATTGACAAAACACACATTCGGTTAATTAATTGTTCCGCTGTCACATTTCTGAGAATGAAACTCGGAATTTTTTCTCTATATTGAGTACCACGCTTTACCATCTTATTTATCTGTTTAAGAAATGAAACGGATACTTGTTTTCCAGCGTCTTTTGAAATTCTCATCAAGTGAGAATGGTAGTATTCCGAATGATTTTAAAAATGTATAATTTCATGGTAAATTCATTTTTCTCTGTTTTAATAATATTATACAAGCTAAAGGAAGATAAAATATATTTTAATCAAAATATCTAACTTAAAAGAATTTTTTAATTCTTTTAGAATTTTATTAATGGATGAATTTATTTTATTTGGAACAGTAATTTATACAGGGCAAATAATTACCGTGGGAGATAATACTGTTAATGAGATAACTGTTCATCAATATCCATTTTAATGGTACTCTGATAGCTTCAAATTAAAATTAAAAATAGCTTTGAGGTTATTAATAATCACACTGGTGACAGGTAATCTTTATGCGTACAGACAAATAAAGCTGTGAAATGTTTACAATTGCTTTTTATAACTAGATTTTATCTTTATCTTCTATCCTTCTTAGAAAAGTATACTTCTTAATTATCATTAATTTCAAACAAATTAATTATTGCAAAAGTATCTAATTGCAGAGATACTCACAACTTTCATCAAGTTGCTAGAATATCATATTTTTATAATAATTGCAGAATGTATGTATTTCCCTTAAAATAAATGTTTGGTCATTTAATAAATCTAATTGCTTAAAGTAGAATTTATACATAAAATCTATTCACAATTAAAAGACCGTAACTTAATTAAAAGGGTCAAGATATTACAAAGTATTTTTTTTGTCACGTGCTGTGTTTAGGTAATGCTTTTTTCGGTTTACTGAAATTTGAGTAACCTTGCTGAAAATATTTCTAGAGTTAAAACATTTTCCTCGACCTATATGTAACTGATACTTTCTATGGGTAAGCAACAAATGTAAGATCATGGATAAGTTAATGGAACAGAAGTATTTACTTTCTTATATTATACTAAGTCTTGAGAAAGAATTAGAAAAGCTATTTTTAGAATATTTTGAGCCATTACGAGATTTCTAAAAATACATTTTTATAAAAAATCAAGCTTTTTGATGTATTCATAAAATAAAAACCTTTTATAGAAGACTCTAATGAGCAACACAACAGTAAATACAATTTATTCATAGCGTCCATCAAATGTATTTCAGTATGGAAGGTTTTTAAGTGGGTTAGAATTCAATAGAAATATTTTTTTTCTTAAATCTATTTCATTCAAATAAATAAAAACAAAATTCAGTCAATTCAAATAGGTTTGAAATTTGTTTACAACTTGAGTTAAAACGTATGATGCTTAGAAAAACATTTTTCCCTTCGCACAAATTACTTTGATGATTTTAAATGTACTAATTAAATATAAGTTTCTCAACTGATTTTGTTATTTGTTAAGTTCCTTTGAGAATAATTTATTTACTTTTTAATAAACTATTTGCTAACTTGCTTACTTTCTACTTAAATATCACATTGCTCATATTTATGAAAAAATAAATAGACTAAAGAAAAAGTAAAAACATATCCTCAATTTAATCCCAGATGGTTTTTGTTTCCCCAAAAACAAATGCATTTGATGGTTTCAATGTTATTCCTTCTTTGAAATTACCGTACATTCTTTTTGTTTACGACATTTTGAGAATTAAAACAACACTTGTAAAGCTAGATAAAATGTTTTATCGGTTTAATTAACCGATGGAAAACAACTCGCGAAAAATATAACAACAATTTATCAGCAAAATGTAAAGATTTCAACAAATTATCCAAACATTTAAAAGTATATGAACTGATTGGAGGTAAAACATATGATTTAAGGTATACAAAAAATTTTAATCTTCGCAATAAAAATCCAATTATAAAGTCTTATTCTGAGTTTACTATTTTAAGTGAATGAGAAGAAAGTAAGTGGTCAAAGGAAGACAGCAGAAATTTGATACCTAATTTAATTTAAGTAATTCAGAATTAATAGTTGGTTTAATTGATAGAAAGATAAATTTTGATAGTATCACTCTAAAATTTCAACTTGAATACTTCTGCTAAATATAGTAATCTCTTCAAATGATTCCGGTTTTTATTAGGTTACACATATTATACCATTGTGAGAACAGAATTAATAAAGTTGGTAACAAGGCAAAATATCTATATCTCTCTCGCGTGATTCATCTTTATATATATATATTAATTATTACTTCTACAATATGTGTTTATTTAAAGATTTTTTTTTATTTTTTACTTAAAGAAAATATTTAATTTTGTATTTGAGAAAATATATAATTCTTATTATAATATTTCTCCTGTACTTAAGAGATTAGAGATAATTTAGATATCATATGATTAATTAGAAATCTCATTTACAAGACTATTTTATTAGCTTAAGTTTCACATAAAACCAGTAATAATCTAACACCTCTTGAAGGCAAAAATTTCAAAATAAAAAATCAATTTTTCGAAAGAAAAATAGAAATAAACTATATTAAAAAAGAAATATGTTGAAAATCTAATTTTTTGCGCTTTCGTATGCTGTAATTTTCTCAAGTATAGACCAAATTTTTTTAGAATAAAGGTATAATGCTATGAGGAAAATTGAATATGAGAAATCACCATAGAGAGAGAGCAAAGTGCATACATGTATGCAAATATAATGCTATGCTTGAAATTGGCATAAATAAAACACAAATGTATTTTTTCTTAACAATATTATTTTTAGATCAGCAAATATTATCATTCATATATATATATATAGTTTCTCTAAGAATTTAGATTTATTTTCAAGAATGTTACTTTTCGTAAAGAACAATATTTTCTTTTTTAGGATCCCAGCAAAAGAAATCAAAAAATAATTTAATGCGATGAATTATAAGAGCAGTCTTGAAGAATTGGATGAATGCATACAATAACATTCAAGCTCAAAAAATGTTTCTATCTCCAAACCTTCGTTTTCTTTCCAATCACGGAATTTTTACGCTAAGTAGATCTAGAATTATTGGGAAAAGCCCAGGGAGTATGTTGATCTTAAAACAATGAAATTATTTTTTTTTCTGTATGGGAATTCCTTTGAGGTATCGTATTTATTAATAAAAATAATTTGTTCTCTTCAAAAGAGATGATGATTAACCGATGGTTAACGTTTGATACATAAAAGTTCTTTACAACGTTATGCATAATTGATTACATAAAAATATTACAAAAGAAATTCAATGTCAACTTAGTTATTGTTCATTATTTTTGAATTACAAGATTAAAATGATTGTGAGTCTGTCGGATGAATCTCCTAGAGGATCGAAAGTGTTAAAAATAATTCCTTTTCATACAAATAAAAATTTGCTTAGCGAAAAATATTAGAGTTCTAAAAAAAAAATTGTTGGAAGAGAAACACATCAAAATAGATATGGAAATTTGTCCCCAAATATTTAAAAAACTATACTTTAAAAAAGGCTATTTAACGGAAAGTTTTAATTATTTCTCAGTCATGAGTTTCACAACATATTAGCAAAAGAAATTTTTGGTTGAAATCTCAAAAGAACAAAATTCAAACTATTATTTTATGGTTAACAGTTATTTTTGAATAATATATATTATTTCATGATATTAGTAACAATACATTCTGTGACATGAATAATAAATATTTTAAAATTAGTTATTCTGCTTGCTTCTGTCCTCTCTCAGGAAAACAGTCTAGTAAAATTTAAGCAATATGAACCTCTACTTAGATTTTAATTATTTACCTATTGTAATAAAAACTCATGTGTTCTCTTTTGAATATTGTTTTTTTTTACCTTTAAATATTTTAATCTTGCTCAAAATAGGGTTAAAATACATATTATTATTTATTTTATAATTGAATTTGCTTAAACTTTAAGAAATATGTGTTTTAACAATTTACAACTAAACAGAAACCTCTCTCATTAGGCTTTATGCTTAGAGTTGCATTTGAGTAATTTGTAATGTATGGTGTATTTTATCTAAAGAAATATAATTAATTAACTATAAAAAAAAGATATATTTACGTAATTTTTTCAAATGGGAAATATATTAAAATTGGATCCCTGGATGGATAAATTTCATATGAATGTCATTTCAATGTAAGCCATATGAGTCTTTACGCTGATTCAAAGGTATCATTTATACAATTTTTGAACGATAATATTTTATTTTGCTCATAACAAATGCATGCGTGCACATTCACACAAATATATGTATATATACAGGATTATTTAAGCAATGAGTAAACACGCACAAAAAGTGCTGTTTAGTGAGTGTGCAAAATTATTCAAAACTAATAATCTATATTCAATAAGAAAAAATATATGGTGAAATTTAATTTGCATCTTCAAAAAGTTTTTTCTTAAAATTCTCGTCTTAAAAAACAGTGTAGTAAAGCAATAAAAATTTCCTATAAAACTGGGTTTAAGTTTAAATTGTGCATTTTTAAGAATTTGTTTATTTTTCTTACTGTTTTACTTTGATAGAAAATGACACGTTGCAGATCATAAAATATCTATACTATACAATTTTTGTGAACTCTGTAAAATATATCTAAAACTCCTCAATCAGACATTTTAATATATTTATTATATGTTGGAAAATATATGAAATAAACAAAGGCAGAATAAAAATTATATAAGAACAAATGTTATTCTTGAGAAATCAAAATTGTTTTATTTGCAAAAAGTTTTAAATTAGCAAGATGTTTCAAATATTTTTTTTAAAAATTTGTTTAATAAGATATTAGTATTTATCTGTAAACAAGCTCATTTTTTGTAAATTATTTTTTACTATTACTTATAATTTATATTATTTATGCTTTCTAAGAATAAGTAAATTTCTAAATTCCGTAGAAAAGTGCCCACTTATGTGAATGGAAGTTTGACATGTTTCTTATCCTGTTTTAAGAAGTTTTCTCTTGCTCTTGTTTCGATCCTAACTGACATTGAACAACATATTTTAAAAACTAATTATATTCATTTGAAATACCTTAAAGTTATCAATACAATCAACAAATATGGTTGTTTGGCTTTCATCTTATAAGAAACATAATATTATCGTTTAAGTAACTTTGACTCTTGTACAAATATTCACATTGAACTTTAACCTAATTACGTTGATGTACTTGGTTGAACGGCGTTTAAAAAAATTCTTGACATTTATGGAATTCCAACTGGTAGAATATGTTTTGTTCATAATGCAAATATTTTTTTCATCTATATGTGATATTCTATTTATTTGGTTGTAGTTCAAGTTATTTTGAAAATCTAAATTTTCATTCAAAAAGTAGATCCATTCAAAATTTTTTATTATGACAAATGGATATCGGAAATTAACTGAAGTGGAATTTTAAAGTTTCGTATTTCACGCAGGGAAATTACAGCTGCTTATTTTTTCCTCATGAAGAATTAAGCTGCATATTTGTTTTCTTTTTAATATAATGAAGTGAACAATTAAGCTTGTGTTATTTTCGAATCAGAGTATATAACTTCCAATATCAAATACTTCTTAATATCTTAAAAAAGTTATTTTGTGCGTTTCTCTATTTTTTTCGATATAAGTTAGATGTATAACGCTACAACATATGTGTAGACCTAAGGCTGTTAAGAAATGTATTGCTTTTGTTTTGATATATTTATTTATTTTGATATATTTATTTATTTATAAAACAGCAGTATAACTTACAATACTATGTAATTTTAAACCTCTATAGTGTTTCTAATGTAATTTTTTTCTGTTCGTGAAAAAGATCGCTCCGCTGTATGATTTATATAACTAATGAATATTTATTATTCATACTATAATCCAGGATTTTGTTTCATTTCTTGGTTAATAAATTTAACACATGAAAATATTTTTATAAACTTTTAATCCATTCAATTGTAGTAGATTTGTTTTATTAAATTTCTAAAAAAATGTTACTGAAAAATATTTTTTCCCGAAATAATTTTATTAAAGAACATTCAAATTTTTTAAAAAATCAGATACTTCTTGAAAACATTCAACTCTGTGTTACAAAACATAATGGTGATTTAATTTAAAAATAAAATTGACAGCTTTTCTCAAAGGATGTCTTAATTATTTTACTGTTATATATTTTTAATAGCTCTTCATATTTTTCAAACGTTATGCAGTTTTTTCAATAACCTGTATTATAAAAGTATGCTACGCTAATAAAAAAAATCTAATCTTGAATGAAACGCAAATTTATGGGTTTTAAAGTTATGCGATTTATATGTTGAAATTGAAAGCAAAATTAAAACTATTTCCATAAATTGATGCTTACCTGTTTTACCCACATCTGACGCTCCCATTACCACAATTCTAAAATTGAGGGGCTTTGAAGAATGCCCTATTCGTAAGAATTGCAAACCTTTCCTAGCCGAACTAGCCTTGCCAGCCATGTTGTCAATTTGCTGCAAGTGATTGGCTAGGGACTCTAAAGACTTGTACCTTTCCAGTTTTGGTCCGTTTGTCTAAAATTGAAAAGAAATCAATTTAATTCAAGGAAACTTTTAAGCGCATTTTTTTAAAATTTTAAAACAATGAAGAAGTAATGGATTTTCAAAAGTAATGTATGATCTTATTCTTTCCATCACCGAATACTTTAAGAAATTTATTCTTTATCAAGAACTTGAATAATTAGAGAAAATAAAGCACATTTCCCAAGCGTAATAAATTTCCCAAAATGGGAATAAAGTTACTTAAAATACTCTTATAATTTTTCACCAGTAAAGACGAAAATATAAAATTTCATCCAGAAAAAAATATTTGAAAATTTCACATTTATTTATTTGCTTTAGTATTAAGTAATTTTTAAAAAAATTTAATAACAGTCCTACAATTTTTTGGAATAAGAAGTTCCTAATCTATATAAGATTTAAAAAAATTTTCGAAAAAATCGTATTAAAATTCATCGAATTCGAAAACAGAATATTTTCCCCCTTAAATAAATTTCCATCCTATTTCATTGAATATTGTACTACGTTTAGCAAGCGAAAATAAATATTTACTTTAGTTTTTCTTTTTTATAAAGTTTGATCAGGATTAACCTAATCAGCAGTGACGTATCTTGTTTAAGTTTCCGACACCGGACGGAGAGCCTTTTTCCAAAAATCAGCGGCTGCTCTTAAATCTTCTCTGAGCGCTCAGTCGAAACGTCGTGCCTTAAAGGAGCTTTATCTGTGACGTCATGCGCACGCGCTCGCGAGCTTCAATATGAAACTTGACTAGAAACCTTCAAATTTCGCAGTAAATAACTTGAGGGGTATCAATACTGAAACTGAATACTATTTATTTACCTTGCGAAGACAATTAAGATCAATTTGCGTGCACAATCTGCAGCGATCAGTCTGTAAGAAAACATTTAATGATGTAAAGAAAAAAGAAACCTATTCTCATACTCATTAAAAAATATTTTTTCCAAGGTAAACAAGTCATTAAGTGAGCTAAAGTATTAATAAATCCAAAAAAAAATAATAATAATTGCATATTCAGTTTATTTTCCGCAAATAATACGAGTCTTTTGTTGAAATTATAATAAGATTAAACGCATAACACAGATCTTAAAGAGACACAAATTGCTAAAATCTATAACTTGAATTTGAATTTTTTGAAAATCTGCAAAATTTAATATATGCTTAGTGACAATTTCATAACTTTTTATGCGTAGTTTAAATTTTAATAATTTTCCCATTTATAAATAAATTGCTTTTTGCAATTTAAAACTTACAATGATACTTTTCTATAATTTATATTCACATTTAAACATAAAATGAAGAAGTGTGGGGTTTTGGATTTCATCATTAATGGAGGAGAAAAAAGAATTGACTTTCATCAAGCAACTATTTTTCTACAAAATAAAATAAGTTTATAATTTTTATGTTGTAACTTTTCTTTATAAATGAACCACCGAATTAATATAAAATCTCTCTCTCTCCATCCTTGTTTATTTTTCCTTTACAATTCAAATATAATTTTAAAATATCGTGATACTTAAGTAAATATTTAATTCTGCACAAGAAGCACTTACAATATAAAAAGTCATTCACAGAAAACTGAAATGAATTGATGCGATCATTCATTATACGATTATATTCATTATACGATAAAAAAAAAAAATAATCCTATACAAATAGTTTTTATTCTCCTTATGATAAATAACGGTTTACAAAAACTTTTAATTGAAAAGTGTTTTCGAAAATTTTCCGTGTTTTTAGTTTTCCGCGTCTCCACTTAATATATTTATTAAACGTTTCCATGAAACTCTTAAAACAGCTGTATCTATCAGCTATCTCATTGTAGCAGTTTTGATTAAGTTGTGTTTTCGTTGAAATGATTGTATGGCATAAAATTCTTCAATATTTGCTTATTATATGCATTCTTCTTCTGATAGTACCCTTTTCATTTTGAAAAAGTGTTTATTGAAGTTACGGATAAAAGCTTATTATTGTCAAATAAACATTTTATTTTAAAAATTAGCATCAAATAAATTTAGCTATTTAAAAAAAAAAACAATACTTCCTTTTTGAAGGAAATGATTTATCAATGAAAATTGTTTGAATATTGAAAAAGTAATTTTTTATTCAGCTAAGTTTAACTTTTAAAATATATAAAACATTTATTTGGAATTATTTTAAAAAGTTCTAAGCACAAAATACATCATTTGGTGCTAAGAAGTTTTTCTGCCCGTTTCGTAAACAGCGCTACTATCATAAATTAACCTGCAGTTTATATTTATGTAATATACTATTAAACATTTAGTTTCTGGACAAACTAGACTTCCCCAAGCATGATTTTTTAAAAGAGTTTTTGAAAAGCATTCTTTTTGAGCTGAGAAAAAAAAACGATTTTTACAGTTTTACTTTTGTATATTCTATTTTACTCGCGTCACCAGTTATAATAGAAATTTGCTAACTTTTTTTTTTAATTTTGTGTTGAACTTTCTTTAAATGTATCAACTTAATATTCTCTACCAAAATCTTGCTCGCATGAAAACACTGATGTCTTAAATTTATTCATTCAAAGTTTAACATGGGAAACTTATTACTGATATCCGTATAGCTTTTTACAAGAAATGAAAAAATAAAACTTCAGAATCGTTGACTTGATCCTCGATTTTTATCTGGACAGGTTCCTTATTTTCTCTTGTGGAAAATGTTTTATCACACGAGGTTCACGAAAAGGAAGATCTCATATTGTGCATTCCTAATTTAATAATTTGTTTTAAAAACTAAAAACTTGAGCACTTAAGAAAAATTGAGAACTTTATAATATTCCTACAAAATTAGTGCTTTCAGATGATGTGAATCAGGTTGTGGTAAATGCATTGTATGCATCTGTAACGAGAATATATTTATTTATTTCGTTTGCTGAATGGTTATCATTCCCCATAGTATAAAACAACACTGCTTATACTATTGTATCTAATGGTTAAAATACTAAGTCAAATATTTTATATGGAGATTATCACAGCAATATGCAGCTTCATAATGAGCCAAAAATTGAAGAATTAATTGTTTGAGGATTATAGGTCCTATGTTCTATAATTTATTTTTTTCAAAAATGGATTTTTACTAATTACTCTTTGAAGAAATTAAATAAAAAAATAAATATTATAAGAAAAATATGGGCATATATTAGTTTCCACAAATATATATACATAACTCAGGTATATATTTCATTTTTTAAAAATTTTTTATCTAGAATTTAAGGTAAACAGAAAAAATCTAGAATATTTCATATGTTCTTAGGGAAAACTTTCGATATCTTTAAAGTTTGGTACTAAAGTTGAAATTTTAAGCTCAATATTGATTATATTCATACATTCTCACGAGATAAGAAATATTATCCTTAGTTTTTTCTTTTGCTTACGTCTAATATTTATCACAAAACCTTTTTTTTTTTTTTGTAACTTGATTAAGTTTTATAAATGTATATATTCTCAGCTAAAGCAATTATATAGAGCTGAAATAGTCACTGAACTTGTTGAGAAAGGAGACTCAATCTGGTTTTATTTTTATCCTTGATAATGTATGAGTCATACATTAACATTCAAGGTTTTAAGTATTCAATTAAAATATGATTTTTCATAAAGGCACGACTTACAAATCTTATAATGAGTATAACTCTAGATTTTTTCACAGCAAAAATATAACTCGAAAATTAGCCTAGCGAACGAGAGAAATTATTTTTTTAATTTTAATTTTTTTATAATTTTCAAAAATTTTGCTGAGCTAAATTTCAATACTTTACTTTTATCCTTAAAATATATGTTTTTTTTTCAAGCTATAACTTCTTACAGCACTAATATTTAACTTATTTTTTAATGACAAAATCAGCTTCACTTTTTGAGACTGATTTTTTTATCCACTTTAAATTTATTCTATCTTAAAATTCTACACAAAATCTAATGGTATTTTTACAAAAATTATATTATAAAATTGTACATTTAGTTAAAAACATCAAAAAATACATCTGGTGATATATTTAATGTATATTTAATAAAACTATGATTTTTAATCCTAGAAAAAGGTAAAACCATTCACTTGAGTAGCATTACAAAATTTGTATTTTAATAGATCAATCCATGACAAGTATTTAAGAAAGTGATGAGAGAGAGAGAGAAATTATTCAAATGAAAAATGAATAGATTTTCCAAGTAACTAATACATCCCCTTATCCATGAAATTTTCTTCTAACTTATTAATACATTAAACTAGAAAATCATTGTCAAGATATATGTGATTAATGTGTGAGAATAATTAATGGAAAAAAATTATCGTTTTACGTGTATAGGCAATATTCTACTAATATATTACACTTATAAAGATAAGTATGTTGTGAATACCTTACCATACAAGAGTTGTTAGGATTGACCCACTTAGAGGGTGGGGTGTTTAAAATATAATTGTTATGTAACTTACATACCACACACACATACAGTGTTTAGTATTTTTCTGATCCTATATATATATATATATATATATATATAAGTTATATTTCGGCCCTAAAAATAAACTTCTCACAATGAATTTTCCTAGTATTGACCTGTTCCAAAATATAATGAGGAGTCGGGGTCATTCAAAAGGATTGGAATCGCAAGTTCTGCTTAGACCTATTTCAATTAATTAATTTAGCATAATTTTAATCAACGGGTTATATACCTTATTCTATGCCGTGATTACTTACCACAGTGAATATTAAGATCTTATTGCATCAGCTATTTTAAGAGCAGAATCACCTCTATGAACACAAATTTAATAGATTTATGAGAATAATTTCAATAAATTCTACAGAAATCGCTTGGTAAATTATACCAAATACTATTCGTTCTTAATAAATTTGACATGTATTCCTATACGTTGCGTGTTAAAACTTTTAGAAAACAAATCATCAACATTTTTTAACCAAATGATTTTATTTTACATAACCTTGAAGACATGCTTTATTCGATATAACTAACCTATTAAGCGATAATTAATAATATTTTTAATTTCCAAAATGTATATGAAAATTTAAAACATAAATCGAGTTTATCCGAAGTTTTATTTTTATTTTATTTTTACAAATATAACTGATTTGAACCAGCAAAATTCAGTCTCTTTTTATGTTGGAAACATTTAAATAAATGTAGTAATATTCCTTTATAATGTAAATGGATATTAAAGTATATACACATAAATATTCTGGTTGTGGTTTTTTTTTATGTCCTACAATTTTTCCATTCATTGAAGAACTAAATTTTTCAAGTTAAACAATTAGAGACAACTGCAAAGAAAATGACGTATAATTCCAATGTAAAACTTGACTTAAAAATAGAATATCTTATCAATTCAATGTATGCGATATTAATTATCACGAATACATATCTCATTCGTTTTTGCTTTTATAGAAAGGTTGAAAAAAGATAAAAATACGAGTGAGAGAGAGAGAGTTTATTAACGTCGCACTTTATACAAAACAGGGATATAAGTGACGAACCTCATAATTTAGAACCTCGTTCAAGTGACGAGGACGACACCTAAGCTAGCACCCCATCTCCATATTACCACACAACGCCAATGGAAGGACTTTTGAGTCTCGACAATGCAAGTAAAAATATAGTGAGCTACAATCTCATTTAATGAAATATAATTTTATTTGTCCATTTAAAAACATCAATGTGTTTTAAAATTTGGAATTTGAATTGAGATAAAAAGTTCTTTTTTTTTCAATCCCCTTATTCTTAATGATCAAAAGACTTACTTTTAATCAGAACCCCATAAGTTTTACTAGTGGAAAAATATTTATTTTTTAAAGTAAGAATTCAGAGTTTGAACAAACAAATTCGCTTTTTAAGACAATATAACTGCGTTTGAGAGGAAAGTTGGAATCGGAGAACAAAACAATTCTTGCCCCTAAAAGCGAATAAAAACAATTCCTGATGCATTTATCAAAGTAAACAGAAAAAGTTCATATTTCAAAAAGTTTTGTACAATATGTTTTGGTCTGAAATGTAAAAGCAAAAATATCCGAAAAAAAAATTTCAAAGATAACAAACTGAGAAATAATTTCATTTGAATAATACCTACAACCGATACGATTCTTACATTAAAATTCCTATTATTTGTTGATTTCTAAATGTATGAAAGGAAAGCTTTTATCTTTAAAGGAAATAAATAATAGTTAAATATAGTTACTATGAATAAATTTCAGTGTAAATTAATTAATTGTTAAATTTAATCTGATGTTCAAAAATGCCATCCAAATCACTGAAACATATAGGTTACCGAGATTAAATAAATTAAGGAACTTATTACGCTGCTTTCTGATATAATTTCTGTTTAATGATATAAATGTATTTTAGAAACTATATAGTCAAATGCTGGAAAAACTTATTTCGTCGTTTTCTAAACCTTTTTGTAAGCCTTCACAAATTATTTTCCATAAGTTTCTTGACAGATAAACTTGATAAGATTGAAAATAATGGAATCAAAGATTTCCGATTCATAAGCGTCTAATGTACAGGGAATAAAGTACTAAATGACTGTTTTTACATTCATAAAAACTTTGTAATTACGACCATTTTCATATTGAAACATATTTTATTTATTTTATAGACATGAAATGATCAAATAAGAAGAAACTATAGGTTGTTAGACAAACAGTATTGATGACCATGAAAAGATAACGTATTTAAAAAAAAAAGGAAAGAAAAACAACGTAGTGAAGGGATGAAATCAGTACAAATAAAATTATTCAGGGACTTAAAAGGTGTAAAGTAAGAATTATTTGTGCCAAATAGTTTTAAAAACCTCAAAAAATTACGAGAAATCTTTCACACAATCACCCCATCACCTTTTATTTATTTATTTACAATTAATCTCTAATCAGTGTTTTTAAATTTTAACAAATATGCATATAAATCTGTTAAATCGGCTTTTGATTGGTTAATGAATGTTTCACTCTAAGGCAACAAGTAGGCTATTGGGAATGGACTTTGTAATTTGAACCTCGATAAAGTGACAAAAACGACAAAGTTGGAGACCCATTCTCCAAACTTTCAAAACAAGCCAGCGTGCGGACTTTTAACCGAAACATATTTAATATTATTTAATATGTATAAGCTCATTTACATGTGGGTCTTCAGTGTCATCCGGACTCTAACCCACCACTCGAAAGAAACAATGCTGGCCAAGAGTTCATGTCCAAGATCATTCGGCTACTTTATTAATCCCGCAGCGGAAACATTAAGAGTCATCTGATCTATTGATAACTATAAGAAGTAGATCTATACTAACACGAAAGTTCTTCATTTATTCACCAGTCTATCTTCAAATTTAATTATATGGAGCAGCTGATGCTCATCACAGAAAGAACAGAAAAATAGTGTATTATTTATCTTCAAAGTGGTTCAATAGCTTATCTGACCGAACCTACCACTTCAATATGTCATTTTTGTAACAAAGCTGACTATTTTTAATAGCTTTTTTTAAAATTATTTATCTTATCCGAAAGATATAGAATCAATACACGAAATTTTTTGAAAATTTTGGAATATTTTTCAAGTGATGATGTCGGAGATCCATCATTTATTTGAGTAAGAAATTCTGCATAACAGAAACATACACAATATACATAGCACAAACAAACAGAATATATTATTCATGGAACAGATAAAGAATAGAGAGTAAGAAAACTTAGTGTGATTGTAGCCACCAACAGTTATTAAGTTTAAAAGAACAAAAATTAACGAAATGCAAGCCTCCAAAAAAAAGGAGTAAAACAGACTCCACTGAATTGTCTGTGTGAGCAATAAGTCGAAGCTTTATTGCAAGAAAGTCTGCATATATATATATATATATATATATATATATATTGTGACGGGTCTTTACGCAACTTTCAACAACTAATCCTCTTGAGGAATCTTTGGGCTAGCATTCGCATTTATTTTACAGCCATCCCTCTCAAGAAGAAAGCCTATGATGCAAATTAGTTAGTGTATATAAAATTAGAGTTTAATAATCATAGATCAGAAGGAGCGAAGCATCTGAACGCAGTATTACTATGGTAAGAATTAGAATTACGCATCTTGACTAAAGGACGGATTTTGGCTGCTAGACTAAATGAGTGAATCCAGAATTATTAGGATAGGATTGATTAAACCTAAACTAAGCTTATTTCGTAGGTTTATTCACGTAAGGTAGTTGCTTTCTTTATATCACTCCTAGGGTTCCCTTTTATAGATGACTTGTTTTGGAATATTATAATTGATGATAATAAATTAGATTTATCATGGAGAGTCTTGGTCATTCATCGTTCCCTCCCACAGCTTTAGGAAGACAAGATCACGAAGAAGCGAAAATTCAGGGGTAAGATCATTACAATATATATATATATAGTAGGTTATTTTTGCGCCGTTATTAAACTCATGTGGAAAAACCTTCTCATGAATTGTTTGATTTATTTTTGTGAAACTCTTTCTGTGAAGGAACTCTGATATACAAAGGATTCTAACTGCTTAAGTAAAGTGAAAGTAGCTCGTGGATGACGTTGATAGCGAAATCTTAGAAGATAGTAATTTTTTAAATCAGAAGTCGACAGCCTATCGCACGCGGTACAATTCTCAGTGGCACTTTACACTATACTCCAAATTTGTCAATTTTTTTAGTGGATTGAATTGGTAATTTTAACACTAAAAAGCCCTCTACCTTTTCCCTCCTAGACCACCTACCGGAGTCATATCGACTCTTGCCTGTTTTAAAAGGGATAAAAACATACAGGGCACTTAGAAACAAGCAAATATGTGTATAAAAAATTTATATTTATATTTAAAAGTAATACTTTTTTTAGAAATACGAGAAAATATTTTAAGGGGACACAATACGATTCAATTGATAAAAATCGGTCAAGAAATCAAACCTAGTTTTCTTAGCCTAAATTATTTTTGATATACTTTTATATACTCTCACAAAATCTGAAAGCTCTAAGTTTAGAAAACGTTGAGTTATGATAACTTTTACGTTCGTTTTTATTCACATTCCAATGGCAAATCAAATCTTTAAATTGACTTATCTCAGAAAGATAAAATAACTAGTTTGCCTTCATTTAAAATGCTAAGGTGTTTTTTCTATTGTGCCTAATACTTGGAAATTTTTTTCTCTAGTTGCTAATAGTACATGGAATAAAAGTTGGTTAGCATTTTTCAACCAAAGCAATACTTATTTTTTTAAAAATAATTGAATTTAGAACTTACACATTTTTCAAGGAATTTTCAAAAAGCATTCATAAAAAGAAGTATTGTGCGAATACTAATCATGTTATCCCAAAACACATACCAAATTTTGTTATAAATATTTTTATGTACTTGTAAATCAAATTTTATATGTGTACTTCTATTTTTATAGGAGTAGCATTTTAAAATCACTTCATAAGTTTCAAGTTTTTCCCTTAAAAAATTAAATAGTTTTTTATGAAATTTTGAGTTCAAAATCTGTGTTTTACATCATACATACACATAGGAGGCAACCAAAAAATTATGAAAGCCATTAAATTAAAAAATGTTGTGTAAATCATACCATGTCCCCTTAACATACAGTTTTAGGTATTGGTAAAAATATTTAACAAAACCAAATACAGAATATTTTAAAATTAGTTTTCTGGGATACACATTTTACAAGTGTAATCAGTCTTAACTATGCATTTACCACAAAACATTTTCTTGCATATAATGCAAGTCTTGAAAGTCATATTGCTTCTACAATGTTTTATTTCACATTTCCTTCTCTTTGGCGCTTCTATTTCTAATGGCTTACCTTTAGAGAATTTTCGTTTCGTTTTATTTTTGGCAGATATATAATTTTGGCTTAATTCTTTGCTAATAACCGAATGAACGCTTGTCTGCTTATTTTTGTTTCACTGGTAACTTCTTTTTAAATGATCCAGGTATTTGTTGTAGCTAAATCTAACATATTGTAAAATGTATGCACAGGCCATCTTCACCGAATATTTTCTAGCCATCTGTTTAATAATGTCCACACCACATTTAGTTTCATTGTAAAATGTGTGTGTAATTGTTTTTGGGGTATTATTTTCCTTACTTTTAATATCAATGGATGAGTGGAGAATAAAGAGAATAATGACATTTTTCTTTTTTTCTCTCTTAGTACACTGTAAGAGTGGTGCTCTTTCTTCATACTTTAGAATTTTTGTTTCGTATAATTTATCTTTTGAAATTTTCAAAGATTTTAGAATTTTTCTCTTGAATCTACTTACAGCTCTTATCAAACTAGTCCCTTTCTTTTTCAATTCTTTTGCCAAACTTAGTGACGTGAAAAAATTATCAACTGGGACAATTATTCCTTTGTTAAAAAATGATTGTATCATTTAATAAGAGAAAATAATAAGAGAAAGCTTTCAGCAAGTTCTTTGTTCTAAGATCAACAGCTAAGAAATTTTTGAACATATTTATCCGACTTAGAAGATATGGAGGTCTGCGGTAGCCTAGTGGTCAAGGTATCGGATCATGGCAGGCATGTCATGAGTTCGAGCCCAGTACCAATAAAGACCCTCCGTGTAGGGCAGTGATGCACGTTAAATCTATCGAGAGCTGAAACGTCCTCCCGTTGGTGTGGTGTGGTAGTTAGGAGAGGCGGGTACCTGCTCAGGTGTCGTCCACGCTACTTGACCATGGTTCAAAATTACGTGGTTCGTCGTCAAAAGCCCTCGTGTAGCTCAGCAGTGCGACGTTAATATTCACTCACTCATTAGAAGATATGGATTGTGCAAAAGGGCAGCGAGTTTTACCAGGTAGCAATTGTTCATCTTTGTGACGTTCTCCCCCGGTTTGAAGCAGGCAATACAGTTTTCTATGAATTTATTCATTACATCAGATATCATTCCAAATATATCTGTTTTTAGTCGGCTGGATCTAGTAGATTTCACAAATCAAATTTAAGAAAGGATTTCACAGAGCAGAATTTTCCCCATAGTTTCTGGAAATGTTTATGAGAAAAAAATAATAAATGGAGATATATTACAAAATTAATATTAAATATAAAGGATTTAAGGATATATTTCAATAATAAAAATAATTATGTAATCAAAGATGGCTTTTTATAAAAATTGTCTTTAATGACCGATGGGGCAATCTGACCCAATGTTCCCACTGACGTCCACATTTTTCATGTTTCAACTACGAAGTTAAGAAATCATGGTACATTAGATACATTGCATCATAAAATCTCACATTATATTTATAAGTCGATAAAAAAATAGACAGCTTTAATATAAGAAAAATAGACAGCAGAAGAATATGAACATTCTTATTCCCCATGCAGTTTATGGAGAAAGCATTAATAACCGAGATAAAAATTTTCTGTTCTTTTCTGAAATCTTTTCTACATCATTACTTTAAGACATTATTGGGATTTCTATTTCATTCTACATGAAGCTGTCTATATAGTTTATATAAGGCTACTCATAGATCTGGAGTTAGGTAACGAATAACGGAATTAATAAAACAATTTTATAGCTCTCTCTCAATATGGTTATCCTATTGCAATAAAAAGTTATTCTAAACGCAATCACAAACAAAATATATGTATTATACCTATTTATCAGGAAGTTTTGTAGTTGGAACTATATACAAGGTTGGGTTTCAGCAACAATAAATTTTTCTTTATTTTTTCTGATGCTAATGTATTTAAAAGATGTAAAACATTAGTACCAAAGTTTCATTTGGGTTGAATAACGTGCATTTGAAGTATATAAAACAATGCCTTTTACTTCCTAAGAATTTTTTCAACTTTTTACTAACTGCAATATTCCATTCGCTTATTTTACAAAAACAATTTTTATTTATTCATAATATCTAAGAAAGCTATAATCCTAAGAGCCTGTATAATTTTTGTACCTTAGAAATCTACAGAACAGTAAACTCAATTTCATACCTTGAACCTAATGAAAACTGTTTTATATTAATTCAAAATATTTTTAATATTTTTATGCATAAAAATAATATAACTAAGACTCTGAATCTGCTTGAAAAAATTTAAGATGAAACTCTTATCCGGTTGTAATAATCTCTGTAAAGAATGATAAGACAAGAAAAAAATCAGTGTCTACTCCTTGGATTCCCCATTCTTTTTTAATATTTTCATGCACTCACAATATAACAAACGTAAATTTTTATTTTCACTCAACATTGGTGCAGTGAAAAATAATTAGCAAAACCCCAAGTAACGCAATCAACTAATATTTAATCACTAGAATTATAATCAAGCGTTCCTACTATTTTACGTGACAGCTACTTTTATAATTAGTATTGAAAACGCTTTTAAAACTTTATGTAATTTAACTTGAAGTAAGTTAAGAGCAATTAAGATTGAAAGCATGCAGTTGAGCAAAAGTGGTTTCGGTAAAAGCTCTTAAAGAAAGATTTAGAGCAGTAATTAGCAACGAGAAATAAATCAAAAGTCACTATAAAAAAGCAATCTCCTTCGAAAAGTAAAATATAGAATATTAATTAATTTAAATAACTAGTTGATTTACACACAGTAAAAGATTTTATAAAAAAAAAACTAAGTTCAAATATATAAAAATGCTACAATCTATTTAGTGTAATTAACATTTTGCACAATGATTATTGCACAAATACGTATTAATAAGCAATCTTTAACTCCTTAACTGGTTTTCCCGTACATCGTACGGGCTACCGAAAGCTGGCGACAACCGCTTTCTCCGTACGCTGCACGGGCACTGATATTTTCTTCTTTCTATACTTGATTTGCACATATTTTTAATTCTTATTTTGAGATTATTAGCGCAAGAGTTTTTACGAGACACAGTTTGTCCATGGTACTGAAATACTTCTCATTCGGGATTTTCTTTGTGGTGAAGGCAGAAATTTTTCATGGAAGGCAGGAATTTAGATTCTTGAAAATATTTGATGCAGAAAGTGCAATTTGTTGCTTGAGAAGAAATGAAAATGGAAAGATAATCCAAAAAGGCCGATATTATCTCTGTCCCGATTGCGATATAAGACTTAGTATTACACAATGTTTCAAAATGTGAGGGTATATCTATATGCGCACACACACAAAATCCTCAACCATTTGAAAAAAAAGGTACAAACATGATTTTTTTTTTTTTTTTTTTTTTGTAAATGAGAGAGAAATTCTTTTTAGATATATGAAACATTCTTCGTAGCGCGCAGAGTGTACTTATAAAAAGCAAACTTTTAGGTTTTTTTGTGTTCCACAATTATAAAGTAAAAGACAGTGGGTAATCTTTAAAATCGAAAATTAAAGTAAAATGCATCCATTTTCGCATTGTGTTAAGTATTATGGTTAGTTATATTCAATAAAAAAAATGTGCCTCTTTTGGAAACTTTTTGGGCAAAAAAAATGGACTCTTTAAGGGGTTAAATTAAAAAGTAAAATACACAAGTTTGTCTTCAATAAATCAATCAAAAAGAGCGTAGGGGGGGGGGGG
>BMAV01000289.1:1303277-1323261 GCA_019973955.1 Trichonephila inaurata madagascariensis
AATGTATTTAATGAGTAAATGAAGATATCCAAATTTCCGGCATCTAAGGAAATGTCAGTTGTGAAAAATTACAATAGGTTTTAAAAATGTGATCAAATGATTAATGAAATGAATGAGAATTTATGAAATTCTATCATATTTATGACTCTCAACGTCATATATGTTGATATATGTGCTTTAATATTAATAAATGAAGTAGAAAATAATCTGGCATCTTCTGTCTCATTTTGTAAGGCAAATAAATGATTTGCAATCTTTAAAGATGAAATAAATTCTTAACAGCATGAAGTATTGACACCTTTATATAAAATACGGCATAATAACAAATTTGTTTACGTTACTCTTTCAATGTAAACATCATCATTCATTCACGGTCTTTGAATTCTAAATTTCTTGCTGTAAACAAGAATACACGTACCTGTATCAAAGTTAAAGAAAAATATGCTTGTAAAATTCATTCAATATCACATCCGTTTCAGTAATGAATAAAAATGCTTCATTTAGAAGTAATGTTTCTTTTCCACAAAATTAAAAAAAAAAAAAAAAACCATGATTAAAGAATTTCATACATTTACACTAAAATTTTATTTTTAGAATTCCTTTTTACAAAACAAAAATTATTTAATTTGAAATGATACACAATGCAGTTAACCTTAATGTACGCGCAAGTACATTCATTCATCAACAATTATATACTCAGTTCAACATCCATTAATTACAACAAAATAGAGAGGTTGAATTATATCTAACCATAGGGAGGCAATAGAAAATGAATAAAGTGAATGAGTGATACAAGACATTTCTGTGTGATATAATTATTTTGGGTTCATTATATTACTCTTTCTTTTCAGGAAATATGCTGCATGTTTGCAACTTATCATTCACAATCATTCGTGGATGAGGAGCATTAAATCTAACTGGTGAAAATATTCTCTTTCATTTTTTTAAATATATCTTTCATAAATCCCTTACTTTTCTTTTAGTATTATAATCGATTAAAAAATAAGCATTCATGCTGATTAACTGCATTCAACAAGTCATAATTTTAAATGTATCATATCATAAATATACGACATTATCTAAATCTAAATTTTGCGTGCAGACAAAGCTACTCTCATATTATCTTTTAAAGGTAATTTTACAAAAATGATAGATTGAAAATTGAAAAAAAAAAATTTAAATCTTAATCTTAAATAATAGTGTTAAAGTGTCGAATCTTCTTTGAGAATAAAATACATTTTCAAAAGATAAAGATGAACTTACACTTAACATTGGTTGGACTCTGATGGGCAGCAGTTTTGTGTCCACTTTGGAAATGATCGAATAATTTTCATAAGGTTTCCTTTTTCCTGGCATACCCGTTCTCTGGACTTGAATATCTGACACTTTTGGTTGTGGGTATTCTTGAAAGATCGTGTCTATAGGATATGCATACGGATACTGCCTGAAATCAAAGCAAGCATAACTCGTCATTTTGCTGAAATTAATTGAGAAATCTTGCATGTTACTATTGAACAAACAATTAAGAGATTTATGATTACATTTTTGTGCCTCTAATTATTGCTTTTGTTATTTATCTGCGCCTTCTCTCCTGGTGATCAAAATTTAAACTATTATTTTTATTGCCGATTTCTTTTGCAAGTTTCCAAGTTTCCTCGTCGTCCTTTTACTGCTGAATCTGTAAATAAATTCGTTCACACTTTATGGAAACGATTTTGATAGTAAATTGTTATCAATAAATACCGTATTTTTTGTGGAAATTTGCTTCTATCTCTGATAGTAATAATTCTTGACAATAGCTCTAGCTCGAATTTTTCATGAAAGTAAACTTTTTCTTAGTAATGTCATGCAAATTTCTGTTCAGTGTTCTTGGATGCCGTATTCAAAAGGTTCGTTTTAATAAACCAAAGGCACTAAAGTTCATTGCAGAATCGTAGGGGGATTTTGCGCGTATTTTATCAAATGAGATGCACTTTATTCGTGTTTCTGATTCTTTCTTTGCTAAATAAGCGGAAGTTGACTTAGACGTGTGACTAGAGGCTTTGTTCATATGAAGCTCAACTTTATCAATGTCCTTTCCATATAAAGTTGGAATTTTTTCTTCAATAATTTTTTCTAAAATATTCTACTGATAGTAGAGTAAATTAATTTTGGCTTTATTTGAGACTTTTTTTTATTTTTAATTTGTCATTGTTAGAAAATCCTGCAACTATCATGAATCCCTGACTTTACTGTACACGGACGAAGCCATTTCGTACAGACATTCCCGTCAGTTGAGCAATAGAGAATTGATCTTCTTTTACTACAATCACTTAAATATACCCATACCTCTTCGAGTATTACCACAAATTTCCATTTTTCAGCATCTAGGTGTTTCTTACATAATTTTCTACAATTAGCTTTTCTTTGGGCAATATGTATTAAAAAAAGGAGATGAACTTTAGGTTTAAACATTTGTTTTAACTTTAAATTCTTATGGATAATTTTAACTACAGTTCCGGAAGACATTCAAAATTTCGATGCAATGAATCTTTGAGTCGCGGCAGATTTTCATTTAGAATCAGAAACATCACTTTCTTGATAGTTGCCTGTTATTGAACAATTTTAGGATGAAGTTTTGAGGTCATTTTTTCATTTTTACTTTCTGCTATAGACGCTTTTTCCCTTTCAAATTTATTATATTATAAAAATCTTTGATTACAATGCAATAAACAAAATTTTTACACCATTTTTAATTTGTTGATACGAATATTTCTCCTTGGAAAGCATAATTACATAACCTTCGAGCCATATATTGTTTTTTGGAGCCATTTTTAAAAAATATCTTTTATTTTACATTCCAATCAAAAGAATACCTTAGCAGATGATTATTCTGAAGTTGTTAAAATTTTATCTCAAAATACAAATGAGAAAATGAATTATAAAATCATTTCCATAAAGTGTGACCGACTTTCTGTATAAGCTACCTTCAATTATAACCACATTTTGTATAAAAATCTACAACTGGAAGGTATTCGACTAGGTTGAAAAAGTGTTTTTTAAATGTTTGATGCTAGGGCCATTTGTAAAAAAGGAATATAAATAATGAGGAAGAAGGATTAATATATATAAAACGAGAGTTTTTAAGTTGTTTTTATAACATTTACTTTTTCTAACTTATAAGAATATTTTTTAATGTGTTTTTTGAAAAATGAAATTTTCCCAATAATCTGTGCACGAAAGACGGGATATGTCCAAAGCAATCCAATCAAATTCAATGAAATTTAAAACACTAATGCAATAAGCCCTTTAGAGTGTAACAAATCGCAGGTTTTAAGAAAGCCACATTTAATCACATTTTGCAGTAACTTTTTATAACTTAAAACATACAGTAATTTAGGTGAAAAATCCTTAACATCAGATTTAAATACTTATAGAATATTTATTTATTAAAATATCTTTTACCCTGCAGTTTGTGATGTGCGTTTCAGATAGATCAAGTAGCATATCAATGAAATTAAAAGTGTGTTATGTCCAATGTATTTTTATTTATGGTGTTTTTCTTAACTTTGAAAACTTTACTAAAATTTCATAAAAATATAATCGTTTTCAAAAACAAAGGATGATACATGTTATTTATTTAATAATTTTGACTTAAGTCTATTTATGTTCTTTAAAGTAAGGAAATTCTTCTGAAAATCAATTTTTGAAAAATTGGTCTCCGAACATAGTCGGATGCTAGTATGATCCATATTAAAACATAAAAGCCGTTAGAAAGTAATACATAATTTATGTATTAAAACATTTTTAGTTTCTAATTCTTCATTAAATTATATTTCAAATGATTGTTATAAGGTAAAAACTTCCTAAATATGCTTTCAAAAACCTTATATCTAATTTCAATACTTTAAGGAGAATTAGTAGATAACCATTTTAATTAAAATATTCTTCCAAATCCATTCGAGAAATGATTGTTTATTTTGCATACTTTTTGAGTAAAAATGTATCTAGTTCCTTTGGTGAGATATTTCTGCAAAAAATTAAGAAAAAGAAACTAGAAAAAAGGGGAATACTTATAAAGAAGCAAAAAGCGGTTTTTCTTCCTTTTCTTCTCAGGGATCTTCGATTTAAATATTGTAATAAAATATTTTAAGTATAATGCAGGCAGAATTAAAATAGCAATAATTTAAGAATAATAACAAAGTAGCAATAAAAATAATCAGACTAAAACAAAATCATCCTGTAAATTATTTTTAAAAATAACTGTAAAATCACAACAGAAAAGATAAATAAAAATTTGAAACAACATTGTTTGCCTATTATTAATCAGAAAGAACAAAGCCACTCACTTTGTCCTCATTTAAATTTTATGAATATCAAATCAATATTTTCTACAAAATTCAAATGAGAGAAAAACCCAACCCTAATAATTTTCTTTTAAACATAAATAACAATAATTTATAGCATTAGATATGTAGTTTTTATTGTTGCTAAAATGCCACAGTAAGTGCATTTCGGATTATTTCAGAAATATTAAATTAATATATATTCTAGACAAAGCACCCTCTACATGTAACAGAAATAGAGCAAAGTTGTTGAACAAAGATTACACAAAAATAATAGTATTCAAATTGGTTTTATTCATTTAATTTTGCAGAACATGATTGGTTATTGATCGTGAAATGTAAATGTCTACGTAAAATGATCAAATGATGAGGTTGACACCTGAGCCCGAATTTCATTCACCAAGCATCTACACTGACAATTCAGTCGACTGTATACAAAGTACACATAGAATCGAAATCTTATAATAAAGATCAGTTCATTTTATTATTTTCAGAACTTAATAGAGCTTCCGAAAATTGAAACTTCTAACAAAAATTTGATGTCGAATGAAATAATTCCAGATACAAAGTAGAGTTACCATGGTAACAACATTCGTTGTCAGTGATCGAATACAAAAACCAGCTCAACGTATCAAATTCTGAATTCAATTATTAGAAAATTATTTTCCGAGTGAAAAGATCGCCAAGCAGCGATGTCAACAAGCAGAGTTAATTATTTACACTGGTGTTATAACACACATAATGTCTAGGACTCGAAAATTTAGTTGAATTTAACAAACATCAATCAATTAGCAGACATTACTATTTCAAAGAAAGATTTTTTTCAAATTTAAAATAATAATAAAGTTGTAAGATACATAATCGATGTATAAACATATGTAGACATAATTTTAAAAGCAAAAATAATAACAATTTAAGTACAAAATAAATTTATAAAGAGTATATATAAAGAAGAAGTAAACAAGAAAAATTGCTCAGTATTAGTTGATAAATTTAAAAATTAAAAAACAAGAAAGCTTTATTTATTTATTTATTTTGCATGGAAAATATGCTGTTCAAATTTGTTTTCTCTAAGAAAGAAAAAAAAGTCTTCTGCTAAGAAAATTAACTACAATCAAACACGGGGCTCTTAATTCATTACTTTCTGTACAAGTCAAAGATACGATGAAATACAAATGTAATTCATAAATGTATTTTATTGTAATAATTATTGAAATTAGACAAGAAAAGTTAATATATAAACTAAATGTATTTAAGTATGGAATTCACAATTTCACCCCAGAGGTTCTTTTTACTAGTAATTAATCCTGAGATAATATAATTTTGTAAGAGGACGCTGGATTTAATAATATAAAAGGACTTTTGTTATATGCATGTATCTCAATAATAATTTTAATTTCATTTATTTTCCGAAGATAGTACTTTTGTAGTGGGTTTAAAATAAAACTAAAAAAAAATGAAGACATATTTTTATTTATTTCCATTATTTAGAATTATATAAAGAGTTGGGTAATGTTTAAATGAAGAAGGCAACATTTTTAACATTAAATTTTCATTTCTTTGTTAACTAATGCTATCAGTTCATACGTTCAAATAAAGAAAGTATTGGGAAAATAGTAGAATTGGGTGAGTGAGAGAAGTTAACATCACACTGTGAGCACAGGTTGGGTGAGTTAACGTCATACTGTTCAGCTATACACAAGAGCTTTTGGCGACGGACTTCGTCATTTTGAACCATGGTTAAGTGACGAGGATGATACCTGAGCTGGTACCTCCTCTTTTAACTACCACACCAACAGGAGGACGTTTGAGCTCTCGACAGATTTAACGTGCATCGCTCCCCTACATGGCGGGACTTTAGTGGTACTGGGCTCGAACTCACATGACATGCCAGTCACGATCCGATACCTTGACCACTAGGCTACCGCGGCCACATGGCTTAAATGTCATTTCATAGCATTGAAATTTCAATGACAAAAATGAAAAACCTTAAAACGCAACCAGCTTACTTTTTCAATTTATAACTGTTCACATGGGAATATAGCCAAATAATAGTTTACAAATATATTCTGTGATTTTTAATGGAATCTTTACAATGCATGCAGCAAAAAAAATTAAACATATATAGGCAAATTAAATGAATCCTGAATGAGAGTTTAGGTACCAAATTCGCAACAACTAAGCAAAGATGAGATGTTATTTCTTACTTATGTAGTATTCATTTAAATTAATGTCTTACATTGCCTAAATGTCGGGAAAAGGCTGAAAAAACAGTCTCAGATATATATAGTTTCATATACCATTTCATTATAACAACATTTATTCCCAAGAGTTCTGGAATATAACTGTTTAAAAAGGATATTTAAAAAAGTATTGAATCTTCTCTCTCTCTCTCTCTCTCTATATATATATATATATATATTGTATGTATGTATATACTTCTCTCCCCACCCGTAGTCGGTAACAGCTTTAGAAAACATAACATATACATTTGTATATCTTTACATATATTTTGGTTTGTTGTCCTTGGATATCGATTCGATGATTTTTCCATACTTTGTTTGTAGGATAAATCATAACGTTTATATTTATTCATTATGATATTTATATATATATGTATATATATATGCTTCAATTTAAGTTGCATTTCTGTATCTAACACCAGCCAAAAACATTTTTAACAAAAATTCATTTAATAGGAAAATTTATCTGTGGCAAAACTTTCCCAAATATGGAAGAGTATAGCTCTGATATCCACTGTAATAATTCAGTAAGTAAATGAGTCTTTTTTCTAACATCTAAATTAGTTTTTCACCTTATGTTGAAGAAAGTTAATCGTTGTAGTTAATTCGCAACTTCGCACTATGCAACCTCGAAAACGTAACATTAATGAATGGTCAGAAAACTATGCAAATTTCAGGGTATGTGCACCTCACTGAGTACTACAAATGATGGTTTCTGGTATATTTTGAGTAGGATATACAGGAAGAAACTTACAGAAAGGGGAAAATCCATATCGTTATTTTTACCAAGAAAATAAGTTTGGAAATTTATGTTCTTGTCTCAGAGGATACATGTAATATCTGGGATCAATTTTGGCTAACAAACGGTTTCACTAAGGACATGGTGATTGGTTTGAGAAAAAGGCACATCGGTCTACATGTCAAATCTTAGCTGACACCCACCTAGACGAGTCTACGGGTGACCGGCTGTGACAAAAATGGCTGGAATAAGAAAACATAGTCCTTTTAAGGGTTGCTGGGGCGGCGAAAGATACGTCATCATGCATGGATAGGTGCATTCATTGATAACCTGTGGAAGCCACTCAAGTCACTTATGGTGCCATTTTGTAATATATGTTCAGGACACTCTTTTTGTTCCCATACTGACGGAACTATTATTCGTCGGATGGTTGCTAGTGGTGTTCACTCATGGTCCGTCAAGAAGATTGCAATCGACCCCACAAAGTGCAGACAAGCCCGTTTGAAATGGTGCTGAGCATAAGTATGTAAATGTCGTAATGGCACAAGGGGCGTTTTCTCAAACTAAAAGTAAATCTTCCGGTAGTTCAATGATAGTCGCCGCGAACGAGTTTGGCACTGACGCGGTTATAAATCCAATCTAGCCTCATCTGTGGAACATCTTACCATACGACAACATTACATCTTATCTAGGAGTGCCATCACGTACAATAGTAGATCACCTCTAATTCGTATTTAAAGCATTATGACAGTCTAACGATATGTAGATGATGAGTTACAGTCAATGATATTCCCCTTCCTTCTGGAGTGTCCAATGACATTTACCTGTAGAACAATGCCCCATGATAAATTGCAAGCATCAGTCAATGTATTCTGCAAAATGTACAGATGATTCTCTGGAAACCATTCTTCCATGATTTCTGACAAAACCGAACACTTCTGATCATTCAATGGAGCGGCTTGCAAGTTCTATCCCCGCCGCATCCAGAAAAAGAACATTCACAAATATTCGACAGGGAATGTTGAGCCATTTCTCACAAGACGCCATCGGTTCTCTCGTTGACTGTGTCTCTAGACGTGTTGCTTCGGAGGTTTGGTCTCACAAAACCTGGGTTTACGTAGTTTTTGATCTGTGTTACGAGTATCATTTCAAAATAAACATCACTTATTCTTCATTGCTGTTTCTTTCTGCTTGTCACGCAGATTATATTTGAAATTCATAAAAATGTTATTAAAAAGTATGTGAAAAGAGAAACTAAAGGTACAACAGTATTTCCTTTGAAATACCTCTTCTTATGTCACAAATGTTACTTTAGTCACTTATTCTTCGTTGCCGTTTCTCTTTGCTTGATATATTTCTTTACTTTTTGGCTACTTCTTCGTACTGTATCTTTTAATGTACTGAGCTATATAATAAATATTGGCATTTGGTTTTACGTAAAATAATGTGTAGTTCATAATAAAACATTTTACACTTTAATGTGTATCTCTATAAACTAAAATAAATTAAAAACTTATTTATAGGAAAAATGTATTTCGTCTTATTTAAAAAATTATTAGTTATCAATAAATGATCAGATATGGTCTTCTGAAATATTTCTTTACTCAATGATAGTTATATCCAATTGGTGAATTAGCTGTGTTCAATTTATAAATTTTTTTTATTACGTATGAACTTAAATTTATTGAACGCGAAAAACTCGAGAGAGATGAACATAGTGTTAATTGAACTTTGTAAAATATCTAGCTGTAACGCATAAGTCCCAATAATAATTGCTAATAAGATAAATAATAATAATAGGATAAATAATTGCTTAATTTGTTGCATAAATGTCTTTTCTCAAAAAGAGCGTCAAGTACTAGAGATCATTAGTAAGAATCTCTCTAATGATCAGATGATCGAGTTAGATACGTATTTCCTAAATCCTACTTATATAGTATATATATAAATGCATCGAAAAAAATATTATTTAGCTTTTTACATTTATTAAATTTCTTTGATTTGATGTTATCTGAAATTTACTGAAAGTGAAAATTCCTTTAATATGAAAACAGATGTTGTAAATAAATAAACAAAGCTATATTTACATCAGCATTCCTGTATTCTGGTATGAAAACGGGAAATGATAAAACGACACTGTGTACAATTTAGTTTCGCTCTTCTGGTTTTTTACTCATATATAAGCCTGTGATAACTCACCATATTCATCTAAATAAGGAGCATAGATGCTATTAAATAACCAATAAATACCAGAGATGTTATGGGTCTGGTTGCTTCGTGACACATTGATGGGAATTTTATTTGCGGCCGGGCATTAATGGTTCAATTATACCACACAACGTATTATCATTGCATTCTGTAAATATTGCGTCCAAAAAATGCATTATTTTTTTAGCCCTAATAAAGATTATTTTAATTAAATATTTGAAGAAATGTTTTTATGCCCTTCATTATCAACTACGATAGCCCAATTTTTTTTAAATAACCAAAAGTATACATATTATAAATAAAAATAAAATACAGTTTTTAAAAAATATATGGCCTCCTTTTATATACTTTTAGGCTTTTTTTCTATAAAAATATGAATAATTTGAGAAATTTTATGATATTTCATTGGATAATCAACATATTAAGCGACCGATCTCAAGATTTCGAGCCGCAGTCAAGTGATGGAAACGATACTTAATCTAACCTACAGCACATACCACGAGAAGAATTGAATACTAAGATCTGTTTAATTGGCAATATCACCAGTATCCAGAATACTAGCTCTTTTGAAGAACTAGGACTCGAATTTAAGTATCGATTTGAACATCGATGATTCGCAATCTTAACCACACAGCTACTAAGTCACATTATATTTCTTAATACTTCTATTAAAATAAATTTTTAAGGTGAAAACAGTTTTGCAATCTTTCTTGGTCAACAGAACGTAAAAACACATTGAAATAATTTATTACTGATAAATTTTAGCTTACTTTGTCAAAACGTTATTGGTTATGTACATACAAATAGAGTAATTTTTAGTAAGCTCTAACAAATATCAAGCAGAGATTGAAAAACTACCTTCATTATTTTGTCATACAAGAATAATTAAAAAAAAAAAGGAAATTGTAGATAATATAAAAATTTTATGTTATCTATTTTCAAAAATGTAACATCAACCGTATGAGCAAAATAGCTGAACGTGTAACACGCGATTCACACCGAAAGAGTACAAAGAAGCTGAACGTATGACTGGCGATACCTATGAAAAAGAGGTTAAAGGAATCATCTTAAACACATTATTTGTATCTTTTTTAAATCTACTTATGCAGAATGCTTGTTAGAGTATATTTTAAAATTTAAAAAATATATTTGTAAGGAGATTCGGTTCAAATAAAAAAACGTTTTGTTTAAATACATAAAGAAATGAAAAGAAACTTAGAAATCAAGATGAATTTTACATGCTGTATTAAATAAGTTGCTTTTTTTAAACTAATAAAACCCTACTATTCTCAAAGTATTGCATCTATATATATATAAAGGTCTTATGTATCCTTTTTAACATTCATTATTATTGGAAAGTAAAGACATATTTTATTCTTGCATACTAACATTTTCGCTAGTTATATATATTTCCAGACAAACATTTTTTCAAAAGTAGCTATACTATATGAAAAACATAAGAAATTACTTTATGTTGGCTTGGTAGAAAATATACAAAAAAAAAAAAAAAAAAAAAAAACCAAGAAAGATAGAAAGAAGTGTAAGCGAGTCCAGATACAATATTTGTTGAATAGCAAAGAACTATTTGCTTTGTTTCGTTTCCTGTTACAAAACTTAACTTCTAAGAATGAAGAGTTTACTCCCTGTATTTTTTAAACTGGGAGTCACATACACTGATTGTTCATTTTATTATGACCATCCAAACACATATTTCTGGACAACCTTTTGCCTTTTATTCATACTTGATTCTTCTTGGTATGGCATCTACGAAATATTGATAGATCGTTTCTAAAATCTGAGGTCATGCTTTTGAGAAATACTTTCCAATAATATGAGAATGGGTGGTTATAAATCAAAATATCTGATAACATTTTCAACTGCATCCTCCAAAGGTTCTATAGAATTGTGGAGTTCAACTCATCAATGTGAAGTCTCTGTTATGTTCTTTAAACCACAATCCCGTACAATACTAGCACTACAATAGCATTCATTATTGTGCGGAAAATACCCATTGCCACAAGAATAACCCATCAAAATTCTAAAATAGACTTAGTAACGATGTTAAGGTATGTTGCTTTATTCAGTCATCTACAAATAACGAAATAAAGTTCCTAAGCAGGCAAAGAAAAATTTCCTCAAATGTCACAAATCCTCTAGAAGCTTGAAGTGTACTAAGAATTATTTTAGGAACAATGCTTATGTGTGTTGTTTCCACCAAACTCTAACTCACTTACTTGTATAATGTCGCTTAAAACGAGATTCATAAAACTACATCACGTTTTCTCATTGACCATTATCCACTTCTTGTGTGCCTGAGAAAATTGTGACGCTTCCTCTTGTCAGTGCTCACACTGACTATCGGGTTATACAGTCCATGCGAGGCATACTAAGACAAACACACACACAATTCACTCTGAGATACTTTGAGACAATCCTCCATTTATATCTCTGCAATTTGCTGCAATATTACACAATTATGTTTACCTTTATAATTTGGAGTTTTTTTACGTCACACTATAAAGCTGCACAAGGGCTTTTGGCGACGGGCCTGCCATGGTCAAGTGACAAGGACAACACCTGAGCTGACACCTCATTTCTTAACTTCCACACCAACGGGAAGACGTTTGAGCCTTGACATATTTAACGTGCATCGGTCTCCTCTGCATGGCGCTTCTTCAACGGTATTAGACTCGAACTCATGAAATGCCTGCCACGAGTCCGTGATCTTGATCACTAGGCTACCGCGGCCATTTTACAATTTGGAAGGTTCTCCTTTGCACTCGATGATTCATAATTCGGTAGCGGGCATAACTTGTCATTTTAGATTCATGACTGATATCTTGGTCTTGATATATTTTTATTACAACTGCTCGTGAATTATTCCACAAATTCGTCAGTTTCACTAATACTTGCTCCTTTCATCTAAACTCGCGTTATCCGCCTTTCAAGGCTCTCGTTGAATCCTGTTTTTTTTCTTTTTTATATTCTTAGGAACTCATTTTTTTCTATTATTTTCTAACCTAAACCCTTGAAGGCATGTGATTCAATAGCCACATAGCCGTAACAAAGTTACCATTCTATGTACATATAGGCATATGAGATTTTAAAATGTACATATATTGTTGTAAAATAACTATAGAATGAATAGTTTAATATCTTCAGATACAATGAAAAAATATATAAAGAAATTAGATTATAGTCAGATATTTTTGAACGAAAGGGCCAAGAAAAGAATTCATGAATTGGAATAAAAGTAGTTTTATTTTAAAATGGTGAATCTTAGTTCACGCATCACACTTAATACGAATTTGGAATTCAAAGATTAACGAATTCTACATGACTCAAAAGGTTAAGACTGCTTAAATCAGAAATTAATGTCTACTGTGAACACCTACACACATCTCCTTCTATAAATAAAGAATGTATACAAAACTATACATCCAATATAAAATAATGTACAATTCAGAGAAACTGAAATCTCTCTATTTTCAAGAGAAATAGCAGAATAATTAGATTTTATTTTCTATTTTCTCAAAAATTAAATAGAAAATTAATGAGAAGGGTTAGTTATATTTACATATGTAAATGAAACGCCACAAAGTATTACAAAAAATATGAATAAAAAAAATTCGAAAAAGCTTATAATATTGAAAAATAATAACCTTTTTGTGATAAAATCTTTTTAAATTTATATACATGTAGAAGAAATATCATTCAATGTTTGTACGAAGTTTAATACTAGATTGCCCAAAGGAAATCATTTTGACTGCTTTTTAATTTCAATTAGAAAAAAAATAACATAATAATGGACAATTTCTTGGAATTTTTTAGAATATATTTTTTTCCAAGTGAAGTAAATTTTTTATATTGTTAATATTTACTAACAAAACTTGTTATGTGACTGTAAATAATATAAAAAAATATTAAAAATTAATTTTAAACAAATTTCTTTGCACATTAATCATTCTTTCACAATGCAGTCATTTTGACTACTTTTGGGCAGTATAGGTATATACTAAGTTTCAGTCTTTCCAGTGTTAATAAAAATATTCCCATTTCACCCCCCAAAAAGTCTTTCATTTGAAAGAAGAACACATCCAGTACGAATGTGCGTATTTGACAGAATAACTTTCCGTAAAATCCGGCGTATAACACACACCTATACCTTCAAGCTGCAATTTTTAGTTTTTATTCATATTCATCGTATAAGGCGCACCCCTTTTTTTTTACGAAGGAATTGGAAATGTAAGTGCACAATGCTCTTATGTTTTGAAGTTATTTATTTGAGATATTATTCCAAGCTTTAGAAAAAAGACTTGTATACTTCTAGAACTAAAACCCTTTAAGTTCATAAGGAATGTCTCATTTCTTTTAAATAAACAATATTTCGATACATGTAGAAGCCTAATTTTTTTCTTTGTTCATCTTTTAAAGCTCTTATTTTCATACCTGGCATATAAGGCGCACCCGTAAATTTCGATCTTATTTTTAGTTTTAAAAATGCGCGTTATACGCACTTTATTTTACGATATATTTGAAAATTAAGGCAAACAAATAAGGTGAGCACACACACACTTATATGTGTGTGTGTGTTTAATAATATCTCATTTTATTTTAGTGTGAACTAAAACTTGAATATATATAACCTAAGCTATAATTATATAGGTCAGGTGTTGTATAGTGCTTCATGTTTAGTTAATGAGGAAAGCTGAGTGCTAATTGAAAATACCCGAGAGTAATCTAATATGTCTGGTTAAAATGAATTATCTGATTCCAGAATATTAGCTTCTCCCTAGTAACGAGAGAGAAACCGAAATATTTCCTCTACACTCACTAGCAAGCGTGAGTATTTGATTTGAAATCCCTTTCATTATATGTTCTCCATTGTTTTACAAATTGCTTTGTCCCAAAAATGTATTCAGGCTTACAGTATTGGTTTGGCACAAAATTAAAGTCAGAAGACATATGAGATTGAAATTCTTCTATACGATTAGTGAATGTTCAAACTAAAAGAAAAATGAATTTTAAAATATACAGCTAACTTTTTCAAGAAAACTATACTTGTGGACTGATTAAGGGTTATTTTTAAATTACTAATATTTTATTGATTACAGATATTATTTTTTAAAACTTAAGATTTATTTCTAAAAAAATTATGCGTGCTATGGCACACAAAAGTTTTTAAATGGCTATTTCTTTAAGTATATTGTGAAAAAAAAGCCAAAATGAAATGAAATTTGGCATGCTTCATTAAAAAAAACTATACAAATAAAGGGAACAGTTGAAGATATCTTAAAAATTGATTTTGCGCCTGATATAGACAAAGGACACAAAATGAAAAAATTTCTTTTTGCAAGAAAAGAATAAAAAAAATTGTAATGGGGAATTTTCAATGCTAAAGTTTTTTAATGGAGAATGTGATCACCCCTTATTGTTGAACAAGCATTACAGCAATGTCCGGATAAATTATGATGACATATTCTGCCATCTATGCAGATGAATGTTTTTTTACTAAAAAAACATGCTCGATTGGATTTAAGTCTGTGGAATTAGCTGGTCATTGCACGTGATTGATATCTCCACTTTCGAGATATTTTTCTACGAGTTGAAAATGGTGAGACTTCACGTTGCCCTCCATGAATAAGAATGGTGAACTCGTAGCAAGAAAGCAAAGAGCAAGAAAGCAAAGCATCAGGTTCTAGAATCTTTTATCTGTACCTTACTTCTTCCACAGTAACTCCTCCGAAAAAATGTTCCGTGTGTCCCACAGATATCTTGCTGCCCTCACTAAAATTACACTGCTACAATCTTGAAGTGTTCTTCTTGAATCTTGAAGTGTTGATCTTGTTCTGTGAAGGTATGAGCGAGGTAACGCATTCCATGTTTGTCTTCAGATTATGCTGCAACGAGAAAATCACTCATTAAACTCGATCGTTAGCTGTCAAAAATATATCGCATCACTTCATTTCTTCTTTATCCTATTCCCATGATCTCGACTCCATCTGCAAACAGGATCTATTTCATTTGGAATTCAATAGCACATAAACAGCTGGACATTTAGTATACAATAAGCGGTTTGCTTGAAAATCATTGTTCTCATGGTTGGAGGAAGCTCCGACAACATACGTCAGACACAGATCGTCCGGTAACGCCATATACTTACGGATAGAAACAGGTATTGTCTATCTGCTCCAACATTTGGCAAAACTGTAACAACTTCTATATGAACAGTGCCAAAGATTTGGCACTATTCCCACAGCTTGGAGAAAGAGAGAGTTATATTAACGTCGCACTGCAAAACAACACGAAGACTACTGGTAACGGATCTTGTAATTTTGAGCCTCAGTCACATGACAAAGACGATACCTGAGCTGGCGCTTCCAAACTACCCTACCACACCAACGGGAGGACTTTGAGCTCGGCAGATTTATATAACGTGCATCAGCCCCCTCTACTCAGCGGAAATAACACACTGTGTAATATTTGCGGCACTAGACCTTTCTCCCTGAGAGTGTCCAATTTGTAATATTCCAATGATTCTGTCTTTTAAAAAGGACAAAACAACAAAACTTCAATTCTTCAAAATCCAATTACTATGGTTTGTCCTTTTTTTAGCCATAATCAGTGCTATTGCTATAATTAAAATACGAACCAAAATCTTGAACGTACATCCACCTTTCTTTATTTGTCATATTCTCTATACCAATCCCATCATTCTATTGAACCAGTGACAAAAAATTTGCAAGTACACAATCTTTGGTTTGATTTCAATAGATCAAATATATATGTGCAATGTTAGACTTTTTTGTTGTTTTTAACTTTTTACTTCTACAATTCGCCCAAATGTGTTCCAATTTTGGAAATCAGTGTAGATAAAATTAATTAAAACTTTGAAAAAATTGTCTTTAGTCAATGAAAAACAAAGAAAGCAATCAAGTTTCTGAATATCAGAAAACAAACTTTTTTCATCACTAGGAACACCGGATAAATAAAGATTGCTAGTAATTGAATTAGTTGAATAAATAAAAGATTCTGAATATTTAATATTTAAGTTCCTGAAATTACATAATTATAATGCCAGTTAGTAAACTATATATAAATGTTTTAATTTGTATCTGTTAATATAAATCTGTAAAATATATTAAAATTTTTCAGAAATCATGCGAGAAAGTAATTTAAAATTTAAAAATATTAATATTGTATACTATTTACAAAATTAAAATTGTTAAAAAAGTCTTTTCTTCTGAAATAATACCAAAATTAGAATCAAAATAATAACTTGATTTTTTCTATTTGCTTTATTTTAGTAAAAGAAGGATTATATTTAGAAAATTAATGATTTTCTTTGAGACAATAATACGGCAGAAAGATAGAACATTTGTTAACTAAGAGTTCTTTATATATATGTTCATACATTTTACTGTCCTTTAAAATTGCTGCAACATAAAGGAAAATAAATACAAAAAAAAATATTTTTTGTATATTAATGTAGTAATAAATTGGTGTATATATATATATATATATATATATATATATAGTATGGGGAATATTTATTATAGTATGGCACATATGAACACAAAATGTTTAAATTTCCAAGCAGTTCCGGGGCTTACAGGGGTGTGAAATTAGTAGAAAAAGCTGCCAACCCTGGCAGCTAAAACGATCCTTACCCGGTTAGACATGGTGTCGAATTGGTTTTGGATGACAGAAATGGACAACTCATTCCCTGATGCTCCAAGTCTACGCCACACTTCCTCAACCGTATTAGCTGGAGAGAGGTGGTGGGAAAGTCTCTCAGCAATCCAGCACCAGATATTTTCAATGAGTGACAGATCTGGAGGCCACGGGAGCCAGGGTAAGAATCGAATACCCTTATTGAGGAAGGTAAGAACATGATTATCGTGGCCTTGTATTATCTTGTTAGTAGAGGGCATTTAAGGTATCCGACTACGTTCGGAACCGTGATTTTGCAAAAGCGTATAGATGGATAATATTTATGATATTTAATGTCACTTTGATTAGAAAATGTATATAAAATTGTTTTAAGAATAGTATTATAATAAAAAATTATTTAAGAACAATATTTTGACAAAAAATGAACATAGAATAACCCATTTTCAAAATATTCTCCTTTTGTGAAAAATGCTTCGATTATAATAATATTTTGCCTGTATATAGCTCAGACCTCTGTACGGAGGCTCTACTAGAATTTTGGAAATATGTAACTTAGAAGTGGGTTTATAGATGTTTTACGACAACAGAGGGGAGAAATTTTAAGAAAAAAACGCCGATAATTATTTCAATGGGTTGTAACTCTGAAAATAATGTGAATTTTTCAAAAATCATAGTTGCGCCTCTGTACAGAGATCTGAGCTATATACAGGCAAAATATTATTATAATACAAGTATTTTTCACAAAAAGAGAGATCTAAGTTAATTTTATGCCGAAATATTGTATTTAAATAACTTTTTTTTGTCAAAATGTGTGTCCTTAAAACAATTTTATACATGTATTATAATCTAAGTGACACTAAATATCATAAAAGTTATCCATTTATGCGCTTTTTTAAAATCACGGTTCCGAACGTAGTCGGATACCTTAACAGGCCTCTATGATAGGGCACAACTACTGGACGTAAGATGTCAGAAATGTACCTATCTGCGTTCAAAACACCGTCGATTCGAACTAGGGATGCCGATATAGAATGCAATCAGGCGACGAGAAGTCTCTTCGGAGCTCCAGACACTTGTACGGCTATTAGAATACAATTCGCAGAGCCAGGACTCGTCTAAAAAGAAGGCATTGTTCCATACCTATATCCAGTTTTATCGTTTGGCGCACCAGAGTTGCCGTCTCCTTCCATGCTTCATTCTTAAGGGAAGTCGAAGCAATGGTTGACGTGCTAACAGTCCACGCTGCTACAAACGGCGCGTCGCACCGTACAAGTGTATACTGGGTGGGCTGCAAACATGCCCATTTCCCGACTAATGGTCCGTGAGGTGATTGTACGGTCTTGCACGGCCAACCTCATAATATGTCTATTCCCTCAGGCGTTAGTTATGGGAGGGTGTGAAGCCGTTCAGTATGACCCTCAGCAACCCATTCATTCCATATTTCCATGACAGTGGTTGGACTTCGATCAGTGCGAAGGGTGATATCACTGAACGGTAATTCACACTCTTGATTGGCATTGATCCTGCCTCTATCAAATTCCTATACTTGCTTGTACTCATTTCTTCTTATTCGAGGCATAACATGATATTCTGAGCAAACTCCGATTTTATGAAGTGTTTTCCGATCGAGAAATCCATTACAAAATCTTTCTTCTTATGTGGGGCTTCAGCTGTCGTTTCTCCCTTCTCTTTGTCATCTAAATACACTGAAATACTAATCATTTACATATCCCAACTTCTACTTCATTTCATGGGAGTTTGATATTCTTCATATCAATTCTTCTTGGTGCTGCAATTTTAATGGTCAGCGGTATATATATATGACATGTTTTGAGTCAGAAACAGAATTAATTTTAAAAAGGTCTTTATTCAAGTAATTCTCGACATCTTTTAACGCTAAAGGCAGAGAGAAAAAAGAACGCCAAAGTGAAAACTAAGTGGGTTACCACTTAAACACAAATGTTATAAGTATCGCGGATTTTATGAGTGTACTTGAAAGTTAATGCTGACATATAGGGCTATTAAATATAATGATCTGGAATCTGAAATGTTTAAGGGTTAGGCCATCTGTTTCGGAGAAATAATTGAGTGATTAATTTGATACTCGAAGATGTAGTGAAAAATAAAAGTTAAGTGCTATATAGGTAATTTAATTTTAAATCTAATTTAATTATCGTTACATATATATTTTTGATTTTAATGATTTATTTATTTTTTAGTTGGAAACTCTTTGAATTAAAGATTTTAAATTAATTTTGGTTGAATTTGATTATAAACAAGCATATATATACAGGGTGGTGAGTGGACTATTTTATTATTTCCTTTATCAGGGTTGAGGTTGTTGTAATGATGAGGAGTATAAGGAAATATGTTCGTAATTAGCATTTAATATTTACTGAAGTACAAACAAACATAAAAATATTACTGAACAACACTTTTCAACAGCACAGGAAGTAGGCTAGAAACGTGCTGTAGCTAGTTACACATAATGAAGAAAAAGAGCAAGGTTTTTCAGAGCCCTGGGTATTTATGTGAAGCTGCAATAGGAAATCTTGGAATCCGTTTAACTTCCATGGACGGAGTCTATGATCGGTGGAAAGATATCTTTCGATAGATTCTGATGTAATCTTACATTAAAAATTCAAGCTGTTAATTTTTAAGAGATACTGTTACAATTATTCCAGAGTCTTGAAGGCCAGGACCATTATAATTTAAAAAGTTGCTTAGAGAAATTAAAGGGAATTATTTCACACACACACACACACATATATATTATATATATATATATATATATA